>JAPFFP010000080.1:3048357-3065374 GCA_026153255.1 Solanum medicagineum
GTGTTGAGACACAAAAGTCCCACATTGGTCCTTAATAGGATGGGTGAACTCCTTATAAGGCTTAGGCAATCCTCCTCTCTTTAAGCTAGCTTTTGGGGTGTGAGTTAGGCCTAAGACCTACTTCAACAGGGATTAAATGGTCCATGCCAGGGAACACTGCAGAAGTCCTAGCATGTTGGACCAGAGATGGGAATCAATCAGAACATAAGAAGAGATGGAAGATCGTCCCTGCTTGCATCTAGCTGACAATTTGGAAGGAAAGAAATTAGATATGTTTTGAGAATAAGTGTATTCCTTTCCAAAGACTAAAAATGAACTGTTTAGCAATTTTATACTTTTGGTGCACCAATATTGTACCGAAGGATCAAGGGGAGATCTCTCTATTTTTAGATAATTTATGAAGGTCATAGGTGATAGATCTCTCTTGGCTTTTCCAATATAGTTTTGATGTAATTACTACATGAGTACACTATTACTGTAACTCTTTTGTTTATAATACCAGTTAACCTTATAAAAAAAAAGACGAGATATATTATCTTTTTGTCTAATGTTTTACTCCCTCCGTTTCAAAAATGGTAGCCTGATTTGACTTGGCACAAAGTTTAAGAAAAGAAAGAAGACTTTTCAATCTTGTGGTCCTAAATTAAAGTTGTTTTAAATGTACCAAATGTCCTTTGATCTTGTGGCCTTAAATATGCCACGTGGAAAATTAAAATTAAAATTTTACCAAAAAAGAAAATGGTCCATTCTTTTTGAAACAAATCAAAAAGAAAAGGGGGTCACTCTTTTTGAAATGGAGGGAGTAATAATTTTTTGATGTTATATTTATAGTATTAATTTTTGTCAAACGTGCATTTCATGATGTTCATAGAATTTTTGTTAGTTTTCATGATTAATTTAATTAAAAATATTGATTTGAAAATATGAATCAATTATTTTTAGAATATGAGTTAAGAACATAAATTTATTAATTATTGTATTCTCAAAAGACAATATATATCTTAAATATTTAATTTAATATTATTTATAAAGTCGCTCATGTGTCTAATAAATTCTTAATTTTAAATAATTAACTTTTATTTTCAAAATTTACTATAACCATAAGATTACACTTGTTCAACCAGACATGACAATTGTAATTATAATGTAATTACATTGTGGGAAACAAACTGGTCATCGTAATTACTAGGTTGTGTAATTGCTATCCTAGTAATTACACCACTTTCAATTACCAGGTGGCTTTTCGACCTTAGTGTTGGTGTTGGTGGGGGTGTCAGAAGAAGAAGATGAAAAGACATAATTCAACATTGACCTCCCAGTCTTGATATTCGCATGAGCAATTGACATTCATTTTTCTTTTTATTTGACAGGACGAGTTCAAAATAATTAGTTCGCATTCTCAAAAAAATCAAAGCAATTTGTTATAAATAAGAGAGCCACATCTTACTTTTTTCATTTAACAGTTAAATCATCTTAGTGTAGATGAATGTTTCCTCTAATTGGATTTAGGATAAATGAGCTAAAACTTACAGCCTTGGTTTCTTTGAGGAAGGAATCATAACTTCTACATGTCAGCTAACAAAGTCTTGCTAAAGGCATATTAGGGTAAGATTGTGAAATATGTCTCTCCATACTTTACCTTTGACATATTAAATGCAGGCGTGTCAGCTAGAGCATCAGCTCTTCAATTACTTCTTCCCATCATCTTCAGAGGACATTTCGAGTTTGACTCCTCTTGTAGATCCTCTGTGAGTTGCCTAACTTCTCTTGTGAGATTCTTTTTGCATTTAAGCCATTTTTGCTTCTTACTCATTTGCTTTCCCACTTTTTCTTTTCTTATTTGCTTCTTTTTTCCTTTTTCTTGTCTTGGTTTGTTTGGGGCGGGGTGGGGTGAGATGGGGAGGTTTGGATAATCTGTATTGTTTTTCATGCTCCTTGTAAACAAGAGAGCCAACATTGCAAAATTTTCGTGCCCGTAAGATTGTTATTTTGGTAGCTTGTGCCATGTTGAAAGCTCATCAGGCCAGAGTTTCTATCAGTGGTAGGTGGATGTAAACATTTTTAGACATTATTTGTGTGCTAATAAAAATCAGCGTGGACTATGAGGCTACCCAATAGCTTAGTGATTGTCATTTAGATCTTAGGGCTAGCACAACATTAGTTCCTAGTTTGGAATATGAAGCCATCTTGTGGGATCTATGCCTATCTCTTCTTCTGAAAGAGCTGCTCAGATTTCCCTCTGGCTTAGATTTGCAGGTTGTGTGGTCATACCAGGAGTGATAAGATTAGGAATGAGACCACTCGAGAGAAGTTAGAGGTGGCCCCTATGGCTAAGAAGATGAGAGAAGCGAGACTGCAATGGTTTGGACATGTGCAGAGAAGGAGCACCGATGCTCCTGTTAGGAGGTGCGAGAGGTTGGACTTGGGAGTCACACGGAGGAGTAGAGGTAGACCAAAGAAGTATTGGGGAGGAGATCAGACAAGATATGACGAAACTTGATTTCACCGAGGACATGACCTTAGATAGAAGGGAGTCGAGGTCGCGAATTAGAGTAGCATGCTTATAGTTTAGTAGGGTTAGGTGGATGTCTGGCCTTGGGGTATAGTAGGGTAGTAGGATTAGTCGTGCTTTTATATCCTGTATTGTTATTATACGTCATATGTATGTTGATTTATCGTATTTACACACTATCATGTGCTTTTCGTTGTTAGTCGTTCTTTTTGTTTCCTTTTCTTTTCTTTTCCTTTTTTCCATATCTAGTTTATTCTTCTATGCGTTTTTGAGATGAGGGTTCCCAGGAAACAGCCTCTCTACCTTATGAGGTAGTGGTAAGGTTTACGTACATTCTACCCTCCCCAAACCCCACTTGTGGGATTCCACTGGGTATGTTGTTGTTGTTAGATTTACAGGTTGCTCCGGCCATCAATTATGAATATGTGCCATGTTTATAAATCAAGTTAGTCTGGTCAACATTTTCTCCTACGAAGCTTTAACTGTTTTGATGTTGAGAAACAAATGTGGAGGTTACATGTGAAAGTTATAGTTACTTCAAGGCAAATCAGGTCCTTCAAGTATATTCCTTAACTTATTCTCCAAAACAAAAAGTTTTAACTCAAAATCGGGCTTGCCCTTTTTGTCAAAGGTTGGTAAAAAAATTACTTTTTGATAAAGAAGGTGGCAGAACAATTATTTAAGTGAAGGTTGAAGGGTCAGCTCATTATCTATTAAGTTTCAAACTGTGTGCCAGTTGGCTCTTGGGATTTCTTGGTTAGGTGGGAAAACAATCTTCTATGCCTGGAAAAGTAAAATCATGAAGTCTGGTAAAACCTCATTTTTCTCATTAAGATTAAGATGTTTGAATTTGAATAGCATCTTAAGATTTAGATGTCTGAATTTGAATGCACATCTGAATAACTAAGATTTCTTAAGATTTGTCTACTAAGGGGGTGTTTGGATTGACTTTTTTTAAGTGGCTTATAAGTTAAAAGCCAAAAGCCATAAGTTGGGAACTCCCAATTTTTGGCATTTGGCTTTTTTATTTTTCAGATTTAAGAAAATGCTTAAAATACTTTTTTGTATTATTCAGAGGGTGTTTGGATATGCTTATTTTTAGGTGCTTTTGACTTTTAAGCACTTTTTAATTTTTAGAGGTATTTGACAAAGACACAAAGTGCTTTTAAGCACCTTACTTTAGCCTTAAAAAGTACCCCATAGAAAAAAAAAAGGAAGCCAAAAGCCTACTTTTGGCTTTTAGGTACTTAAAAAAAGCCTATCCAGATACCTCCTGAAACACTTTCAAAACTTAAAATGTGATAAAAGCCAAAAAAAAAAAAGCCAATCCAAACACCCACTAAATAATTAAGACCTTTTTTTTTTTTCATAAACTGAACATATGAATGTTTTTATTTAAAAGTTAAGTATGAAATTAAAAAAGAAATACTATATTAATGTACTACCATATCTTTTTAAAAATTATATGGTGTTGGTGGTGAGGTTGTGAGTAGTAACTAGTGGTGATGGTAGGTGGTAGTTGGTAATGGCGGCTAATAGTTTATGGTGGATCATAGGGATAACTATTGGTGTTGATGAATGATAATGGTGGTTTGACTATATATAGCGGTGATTGTCGGTAGTGCTTAGTGTTTGTTGTATTTCTGGTAGTTGATGCTGATAATTGTAAATATGGCTAGTGGTGGCGATTTTAGTTAGTGATCTATGAGAGTGTGCTTAGTGTCTAAATACTTTTCATGGATCCTTGAAAGCTGTTTTAATATACCTGATTTTGTTATAAAGAGGTAAGGTTCGTGTCCCCTCTTTTTCTTTTGGTACATTGATATTTTTAATGGACATAGTGGGGTCAAGCTAAGCCCCCTACTACTAGAAGTAAACCACTAGAGATGGCTTTAATTAAATAAATAAAAAGTTGCGCTGACAATTGATTCTAGTGATTGTCGGCATTGTGGTTGAGGGTGAAGATGGTGGTAGTTGATAATTATGGGCGACAATGGCAGTAGTTGATAATGGTGGATGATGGCAATAGTGGTGAATGAATGAAATTGTTGAATTACCATCTTTGGAGAATCTTTTTTAAACGATATCTTAGTGATATTAAGACATCAATATATTTTAATAATTCAGATCTATTCAAAGATTCAAACCCATTAAGTGGTTGTAGTATGAAGAAAAAACAAATGCACATTAATGATTAAGATTTGAATGATTCAGATCTAAAAAACGAATGGGCTTAATGACTGAGTTATGAATTTATTAAGATTAGTACCATCATTAAATGCCAACAAATGAGGCCTAAGGAAAACCTAATTGTTGTCAATTACTACGTGTGATGTGCTTCTTTGTGATTTTCTGACTCCTCATTCTCGGGGAATTCCAGTCATTCTCCCATGGGTGACATATGAAATGAGATGTCCATTACACCTGTACCTTACTTTTGGTTCATAAATATTCTTTTTTCCTTCTCTGGGTATTTTTAACTCACATGTATGTCCTTCATGATTGTGGGGCTGAGAGACAGAACGTCTTGCGCTTTTATCCATCAAAATTTGACCTAGAGTATGCTTCATTTTTTTATAGTTTTTTTTTTTTTTTTGTCAAGTTAATGTGTTAAGATAATATCAATGGAGGGAGTTACGGTTACTGATAGTAAACCAAATGGCAGATTTTCGATGTTGGTAAGGATAATCAGTAGTGAAACATGTTCCCTTTATATATAAAAAGGTAATAGAACATGTTATTTGGTTCACTTGATAACATTACTTCTATCTTTGCCCCACTCCATTAATTGGAGATATGCAATCAGATATTCTCTGCCTCCTGCATTCTGAAGCTATATTTCTGCTTTCCTCCTTTATTTATAAATAATATCTTATTTATGTAATCCATGAGAAGTCATACTTTTGAGCTTATGTCCTCTGAATAACATAATTAGCATATTCTGTGCTTAGTATCCACGTGCTCCTGACCCATCATTCAGTTGGTCCAGTTACAGCAGTTTAATGAATCGAAGCGCTGACACGTTATACTCCTTCTGTCCCGTTTTAGGTGACGGTGTTTGTGGGAACGGAGTTCAAAAAAGAAAGACTTTTGGAACTTGTGGTCTATAATAGGCCATAGAAGTTTGTGCGACTATAAATCATATCATTGAGGGTAGAAATGTAAATTTAAAATTAAAATAGTTTTTTGGATAGACTAAAAAGGAAAATGTGTTGAATAAAATGGGACAGAGGAAGTATTATCTATATGCCCCTAAAGCTGCTGGAACTTGAGTGCTTTTATGATGAAAAGTAACTTGATCTCTATGTGTCTGAAAGATTACAATTAACTCTCTACCAACTGCAGGTGTACTTTCCTCTATGATACATTGCGTCCTAAACTTATTCACGAAACAAACCTGGATGTTCTTTGTGAACTGGTTGATATCCTTAAAGTTGAATTTCTAGGGGAACAACTGAGCAGACGAGGGGAGTCATTGGCTGGGCTACGGCCAACGCTGGACAGGATTCTACCAGATGTTCACGAGCGATTAACTTTTCGTGCTCGCACCTATATACGTGATGAGGTAACAATCCCAATTATTGCTCGGGCATTTTTTTTAAATGCTGTTTGGGAGCCTATCTGTTATTCCGACATGTGATAATATTATGTGAAACTTTGCTCATATAATTGTTCCACTCACTTTAATATCTTCATTCTTTTCCGCTTGCCTTGATTTACTCAATCAGCACCCTCATGGATTGATGAATTGTCCAAAATTAGTTACAGGATGTATTAGGCCTTTTTTCTGTTGCACAAATTTTGGTTAAAAACGAAACATTCATTTATACCCAAACATAAGCAGGTTGTATCTTATGGTATATTCTATGTACTGTTGCTCAGTGGTTTAGCTTTTTCTCTTTATTGTTCTTTTAGCTGCGCTATCTTCCATTGTTGTGATATGTTGTACCTTCAAACAGAATCGCCCATTAGGTGAAAATGAGGGATTTTAATTGGAGTTTGATGCACTTATCTTTTCCATTCTGTTTTATAATTGGCTTATCATGATGACTTACTCGATAGTTAACTCTTGTGTGGTGGAAGGAGTATGCTTTGTGGCAGATTTCTGACAATTGGACATATCCTAGAGGCTCTTGAGTGAATTATACCCATTTTTGTGGTGTAGAGTAACCTTTTGGAATTTGAATCTAGTATGTACATAATCCCTTTCCGAAATACTTGGTCTCACTTATTGTTGGAGATACCAAGGAAAAATGAATTTTTTTTAAAAGGTTGTACATTACAGTTTTTCTCTTTTTTGATAGCTTAGAATAATTTTATAAAATGGAACCAAGGTAGTGCTGCTGAGGTACAAACAGAGCGCAAAACATCTGATCTACTTGGAAGTATGCAAACCAAAGCCCTGAAAAGGGAGAAGATCCCAACAAAAGGCCTCACAATTGTGTGTCACTACTTATTTTACAAGTTTACGAAAAAATATAGGCCTCCATCATTGTGAGGAAATTCTTTCATGTTTGCCTTTTTTTGTACTGTTGATTTGATATTTGTTCAATGTCTGTTCAATTCCCGAGCTAATCTTTCTCTTTCCAGTCATATTTCCATTTCTACTCTCTGCATTGTTTGTTTGGATTAATAATGCAAAGTGGTAGAAGCTTCATTGTTGTATAACGTTTGCTTGATATGTGTTTAAATGGGTAACATGGTCAGTGATATTCATATAGCTGGCCCCAACTAGTTCAGAGTGAGGCATAATAGTTGCTGGTAGGAGTTTCAATGGATTTGTATTGAGATGAAAAATGTCGTCTATTAGGAAATGTGATAATTGGGATTGATAAGAGAAGGAAGTTAGACCACATAACTTGGGATAACTATAGTAAGAAGTGCACATGTATGTTTGGTTTCTGTATGCTTGAACTTCCTCACGATGAGTGGTCTACAAATAATTTGGTTTTCCTTCTTTCCTTGCTTTATTTTCAGATTGCAAATTACCTTCCTTCAGACGAGGATCTGGATTACCCTAAAAAGTTGGAGCAATCTGTTTCAGCAGAACTGGATTCACCATCTGTAAGTGCCAAACTCTTTGTCCTGTGACGGGTACTTTGTTAACTTCGGTACCATATATCTTTAGAGGAAGCAAGAGCTAGGATAGCTTTTATCTTTATCTTTTTTCTTTTTTTGTCTTTGTAATTTTTTGGTGGAGAAGTTTGCATTCTCTTATGGAGCTTGCGTTTTGATATGTTGAGGTTCTGTAAATCAATATCTTGCTCAAGGGTTGCGAACTGAATCTTCTTGACCTGTGATTCTAGTTGGATGACATTTATTGCAGCATGAAGCAAGCTATATTAGTGTTAAAGGTGTAAAAGTTGGAAATTAGAGGTCTGATGGAATTTGTATTTGAAACTTCTTTGTCTTTCAAGAAAAGTTTTAGGATTTCTGTTAGTATAGACTATAGATCTTTTAATTGGTTACTTTATTTTCAATAGGTCAAGTGTGCTGCTTTAGCAACCTACACAAAGACTTGGTGTATATCAATAAAATTGTTCTTAAGAAAATAAGTTAATTTATGCTGATTTATATAACTTGAGTTTGTTTGTTTTGCAGATAGCTTTCCTGCCTCTGTGCTTTTAAACACGATTTTCTGTGATTTTGCACATATTCTATGTCTCCTTTGATTTTTTCTCCTTTGCTAGTTCGCACATATTTGTCTGACTCCTTATTTTAATGCAGGCTGAACAAAACCAAGATGTTTCCAGAACCTGGTATCCGCCCCTGGAGAAAACCATATCATGTCTATCAAAACTGTACTGTTCTCTAGAATCAGCTGTTTTTACTGGATTAGCTCAGGCAAGCAGTTACTTTTGCTAGCAGTGTCCCTTCTAATCATACCCAGATGTTACTGGATCCTTATTTACTCTTTTTTCCTTCTCAGGAAGCTGTAGAGTTCTGCTCGTTATCCATTCAAGTAAGTTTCTTTAGTTGAAGTATATGTATTTGACTGTTCTTCTGATTATGCTGTTAAAATTTGTAATGTTGTATCATTTGTATTTTTTTGTTCAATATGCTGTTTGTTATTGCTGAACTTCTAATTCTTTCAGAAAGCTAGCAAACTTATTGGCAAAAGGTCGTCTTCAATGGATGCACAACTTTTCCTAATAAAGCATCTACTCATCCTGAGGGAGCAGGCAGGTTTTCCTTACTTGCTTATGAAATTCCTAGTTCTTGTCATGGCTGCAGGATTCTAACTTATGACGCCTTCCAGATTGCTCCATTTGACATAGAATTTTCAGTCACACATAAGGAACTTGATTTTTCACATTTGCTGGTGAGTATTGAGTATCAACTATTTATGTTTGTATTCATTTCTTCATTGTATATCTATTGTTTTCTTCGTTTACATGGGGCGGATACCTTTGAGCCGAGGGTCCTTTGCAAACAACCTCTCTATTTTCATGAGGTATTGGTAAAGTTTGCGTACACTCTACCCTCCCTAGACACTATGCATACTCTCTATCCTCTCCAGACCCTACTTTGTGGGATTTCACTGGGTATGTTGCTATTGTTGTATTCATTTCTTCATTGTCCACCACTTCACTGCTGCAGATGGTTTTCTATTTTTTTATTTTTTATTTTTTTTGTGGATAATTACATTATCTGATTTGCAGAAGAGGCTCTTTTTGGAGATTTTTCTAGTATGTTATAAAGGCAGAGTTTACTCTTTTCACTATGCAATATTGGACTGAAATCATCTCTTATGGAATCAAGAAGAAATAGAAAGTTGACTTCAGTGCGTTCACACTAAGTAACCCGTTTGATCTTTGTTGTCAAGTTTGGAACCCTTGTCATTTTCCTTCATAATTTCCCTGATTTATTCCTTATGGTAACTCTGAGTGACACTGCTCTTAGATGAATGCTGCATCAGGGCAGTTTTCCCTTGATTGCCACTAAAATTGACGGACACGTTATTTCCGACCAAAATCTTAGTCAATTTGGTGTCAAACTTACAAATTGCTTCCTTCACAAATTTTGGCCGAGTTATATGGTGCCAATGCTCAAGTAACAGACTATCCCATGTATAGATTCTGACCCTATCCAGAATCATGAAGACAGTTGTGTACTTGTACGTACACCACATCAAGCTGTAAACGAATAGTTCTCAGGTACCAAATGCAGGGAAGATTGGATGGTAGTAGGATAAGGCCAGTCCAAATAGAGATGCCTCTCAATCTCCGTGAAGATCCTGTCACCGAAAAGGAAAAAAATCTCTGAAGTCCAAATGATGCTAGCTAGAGTAAAGGTCTTGCTCTGTTATATAAAAATAATTGTCTATCCTGCACATAGGCTGTAGATACATTCTTGTCCAATAATATTGTTGTATTTTCTTCAAGGCAAATGCATCATACAATTCCAAACATTGCTTTTCTCCATAATGTTCTGCTCTTGCTAGAATTTTCCAAACCCCGACAATTGATGCAAAGAACAAGCTTAGATGCCTTATTTCAAAAAAGAACAAGCTTATATGACTTGTCAGCTGAAGAATATCTTCTCTCTGACACATATGTTTGAGGAATTACTTAGAACTCCAAAAAACATCTCTTTCTACATTGCAAAATAACTGTAAATGTGTGGAAATGTGCTGGGTAATGCCTAAGACCACTAAAGATTTGCTGATCAGTTGGAAGGTGGTTGGGAGAAGAGAAGCAGATGAGGACATGTGGGAACTGATCCCAACCTGCATTTGGTGGACTTTGTGGAAGGAAAGAAATGCAAGATGCTTTGAAGATAAGATTAACAACATTCAGAAAATAAAAAACTACCTTAGTTTGCTTCACTTTTGGTGTAAACAGGATATGGTGGGGGCGAATGGAACTTTTTTTTTTTTTCTAATAAAGTTAACATTCTATAGACAACAATAGTGAAAGGGGAAGATACTTTTCCGCATGACTTTATTTAGATCCTAGAGCTTCGAGGCAGGTGTATTTCTTTGTATGGTTGGCGGTGCGATCTTAAAAGCAAAAATTGAGGGAAAGTATGATCACCTATGTTAGTTGGTGCTTTATGGGTAAGAGTGCAGGAGAAAAATGTGGCTAATCGGTTATGGAGGGTGACTCTCAACTTGTTTAGGATGCAATGCCTAATGCCGGACAGAATGGAGGCATGACAAAGATGGATGCCGGGTCCAGTGAAGGAGGTTTTACTAATTGCGACTCATAGGAGGGGGAAGAGAAACTCAAGGGCATGGAGTGTTTCCCCCTTAGCAATCATGTGGGTCATTTGGATGAAATATGAGGGCATTCGAAGGGGTGGAGCAACACTTTGTATAATTGCAGAGTTGCGTTTTGTCTTTAAATTCTTTTTGGTGTGCTTTCGAGGTCCCTGTTTGCAAAGAGGATTGAATCTCTTTAGTTGAGAACTATATTTTGATGTAGATTCTCTTCTTCTGATATACAGGTTGTATACAGGTTTTTTTCCCATTTGTTAATAAAATGATTTACCTTATCAAAAAAACAAAAAAAAAATCTGTAGTGGAATAGACTGAGTATAAGCCTTCAAATCTGAGCTTTGAACCGTGCATAACTGATCCTCGGGGATTTCTCAGTTATAATCAAAAGATTGTCTAATCTCATCTCATGGCCATTGACTGTCTCCTATTATGTAGTGGAATGAACCATCAGTTTAAGCCCTCAAATCTCATGCTATATGTGCTCAATTTCTTAGCTTTAGATTAATGTTTGATTGACTGTTAGATTGTAAAACTTTCTTTTATAAATTTCCAGGAGCATCTGAGGCGGATTCTAAGGGGTCAGACATCAATCTTTGACTGGTCGAGATCAACTTCATTAGCTAGAACTTTATCTCCACGAGTTTTGGAAAGTCAAATTGATGCCAAGAAGGTACCTGATCCATTTGTTTAAAGTGGTTTTCACTTGAGTAGTTGTATCAGTTCATTGTAGTGTAGCTTTTTGTATCAATTCATTGTAGTTATTTTTATTTATCGGTCATCTCATAGAAAAAGATTAATCTTCATGCATTTTGGTTGACTCTTCTTTATGAACAGTTATCACTTAATTAATCAATCTACACCTAAACTCCAAACTTGTTATCATTGACAGTCATCATAATTTGATAATCTTTCTTCTAACTATTAACCTGCATCACCCTCATGGTGTATCTGTACTTGGGACAGGTTATGCTTGCTCAAAAGGTTATTTCACATTGGTAAATTTCAGTATAGAAAAGTGTTCACAGAAATTCATATAATCAATATAATATTCAACCTGTTTCAAAGTCATTTCACTTTTCTGTTCTGCAATCTGTTCCTCAGTTCTTTGCTTAGTGATACCATAGATTGGTAAACAAATGGAGGGCATTGAATAAGATACTTAATGTCAAACACCGTAGTTCATTCACAATTTAAATTAAAAAGAAAAAAGAAGGCATCAAGGAAGCATGTATTCTCAAGCTCTGAACAGTCAGTGGCAATACATTGTACACTTTAGTGAGTGTCCCTTCAAGAGCTATGTTGTTCCTTGTTTAGCAGTAGCTGACTGATTCATACTGATAATGATTAATGATGTCTGAGAACCCTTGATTTAAGCCCTTTTTGAATTGCTAGATTGTTATTGGCCACATGTTCAGAAAAATTTGTGCTCCCTTGTTCTAGACTTCTGGTATCACTGGATGTTCCCTTCCTTCCTAATTTTATTGTTGGTACTCTTTGGAAACTAACTCCTGTCGTTGAGCTCTTTTTGATATCTGATGAGAACCCTTTAAGTCCTAGTTTCCATTTTTGAGTCCCTCCCTTATGTTTCACCGTTTATATCCTTAAAAAATTCCTCATGAGTGTAAACTACCCGTTAAATATTTTACATGTTTATTTGGCTTACAGAATGATGCTTGAGAGCTTCTCCAAAGTGTTGGTTCAGCATTGAAGATGTGATTCTGTTGGCACTTCGGACTCTTTTTCTAAACAAAAGGAATTGGCACCTTTGGGTCATGGTTGTTGAAAATTGCTTTTAGTTACTACATTAATTCTCTTTTAGCAAAATAAGTTGCACGTTTTAGGATGATTTAAAATTTTATCTTAGGTTTTGTTCATATGGTGTTCATTGTTCTCGAGAAGGCTTATGACAAAGTTCCGAGGGTTTTGTTCATATGGTGTTCATTGATTTCGAGTGGTTTTGACGTCGTTCATGGAGGCTTTAATTTTGGGGAGAGAAACAGGGGTGGGCTGTCTCTCTTAGATTTTGCTAAAGCCTTTGAGTTGGTGATTGCTAACTTATGTTTCCCAAAGAGGGAAAATCACCTGATTATCTTTCGTAGTATGGTAGCTAAGATTCAGATTGATTACTTACTCCTCCTGAAGGGTGACAGAAGCCTTTGTAAGAATTGCAAGGTTATTTCGAGTGAAAATATTTCCACTCAATATAGGTTTTTGGTAATGGACTTGGAGATTAAGAGGGATAAGAGGAAGAAGGCTTTTTATGACTGACCGAGGATTAGATAGGGAGGCCCGACTCCTGCCCTTTCTCAGGAGATAGGGGAAGCTGAGTAGTTTAGGGGCTTGGAATAGTAGTGGGGATGTGAACAACATGTGGGACACAACTGTTGGTTGCATTAGAAAAGTAGCTACCGAGGTACTAGAGATATTGAGAGGGATCTTTGGTATCAAGGTGATTGGTGGTGGAATGGAGAAGTTCGGGGCAAAGTGAAAGCTAAAAAGGTTGCCTATACAAAGTGGTTGGAGTGTATGGATGAGGATGACAAATGGAGGCTTAAAGATATCGCTAAGATGGCGAAAACAGAAGCAAAGTCGGCAGTCACGAGCACTAAGACAATAGCATTTGAATGTTTGTATGTCGAGCTAGGAGCAAAAGGCAGGGACAAGAGATTGTACAGACTCATAAAAGAGAGAGAGAGAGAGAGAAAAGCTCACTACTTGGACCAAGTGTAGTGCATTAAGGATGAGGATGGTAAGGTGTTGGTGGACAAGACTTCACTAAGCAAAGGTAGCAAGCTTACTTCCATGAACTGTTAAATGATAAAAGGGACAGAGATATAAAGCGGGGTGATTTGGCGCACTTTGATAGTCATCAAGATTTTGGTTATTGTAGGCATTTCAGGGTTGAGGAGGTTAGACGTGCAATTAGTAGGATGAACAAAAGGAGGGCGATCAGGCCCGATGCGATTCCGGTGGAATTTTGGAAAAACACTGTCAAGGATGGTATGTAGTGGTTGACTAGGTTGTTTAATGCTATTTTGAAGACTGCTAAGATGCCCGATGAATAAAGGAGCACAATGGTTCCATTATACAAAAACAAAGGTGATATTCAATATTGTAACAATTACAGGAGTATCAAGTTGCTTAGCCACACTTTGAAGGTTTGGGGGAGAGTGGTGGAAATAAGGGTGAAAGGAGAAGTGTCTATTTCAGAGAATCAGTTCGGATTAAAGCAATCCATCATGTTCGGAGACTGGTGGAGAAATATAGGAAAAGGAAGAGGGTATTCATTGATCTTGAGAAGGCCTATGACAAAGTTCCGAGTGATGTTTTATGGAGGTGTCTAGAGGCGGAAGGTATTCCAATGGTGTATATTAGAGTGATAAAGAACATGTATGATGGAGCAAAAACTAGCAAGAACGGTGGAGGGAGACTCAGAGTATTTCCTTGTTGAGATGGGATTTCATCAAGGACCTGTGCTGAGTCCTTTTCTTTTTGCCTTAGTGATGGATGAGCTGACACGGTCTATTTAGGAGGAGGTCTCATAGTGTATGCTATTTTTGGATGGCATAGTATTGATTGATGAGACCCGGGTTAACATTCATGATAGGTTGGAAATTTGGAGACATACTCTGAAGTCTAAAGGGATCAAATTGAGCAGGACCAAAACAGAATACTTTGAGTGCAAAGTGTTGCGAGGGATGAAGCGAACTTCGAAGTGAGACTTGCCACTCAATCTATTCTTAAGAGAGAGCTTTAAATATCTTGGGTCCATCATCCAGAGTAGTAGTGATATCGATGATGGTGTCACACATCGTATTGGGGCAACATGGATGAAATTGAGGCTTGCCTCTGGAGTATTGTGTGATTAGAAGATACCACCTAAACTTAAAGGTAAGTTTTCCAGGATGGTGGGTAGACCGGCTTTGCTATATGGGGTGGAGTGTTGCCCATTCAAAAACTCACATGTCCAAAAGATGCAGGTTGCAGAGATGAAGATATTGAGATGTATGTGTGGACATACCAGGTGTGATAAGATTAGGATGAAATCATTCAGAGAGGTTAGTGGTGGGCTCTGCGGCAGACAAGATGAGAGAAGCGATACTGAGATGATTTGAGCATGTGTAGAGAAGGACTGCCGACGCTCCTGTTAGGAGGTGCGAGAGGTTGGATTTAAGGATTATGCGAAGGGACAAATGTAGATTAAAAAAGTAATTGGGGGAGGTGATTAGACAGGATATGACGCAGCTTCATATCATTGAGTTCATGACCTTAGATAGAAAGGTCTGGAGGTCGCGTATTAGGAAAAAAGTTAATAGGCTAAGAGGGATAGAATGTTGTCTTGCCTTGTGATGTACTAGGTTGGTAGAATTAGTCGCATCTTTATATATTGTGTTGTTATTGTCCATCATTTATTTTGCTACTTTTAATGTACTGATAAAATTATCAATTGCTTTTCTTTCTAATTGTTTGTTTTTGTCTAGTATTCTTCTGCTTTTGGGGCTGAGATATTTGAGTTGAAGGTCTTTCGGAAAATTCTTATCTGTATGAGTTAGTGGTAAAGATCTGTGTACATTTTACCCTCCCCAGACTCTACTTGTGGGATTTAACCCATTTTCTGCCCATGCTTGTTTTTTCAATGTACAGGCTATTCTCAACCATGGCAAGCAATAGTCTCTCTTTCAATGTCCCATAAATTTCACCTATGAAAACTATCAAATTTGGTTTGTGAAGATGAAATCATATTTTTAAACTTATGATTTATGCAATGTTGTAATGGAAGAACGATCCGTGCAAACACTTTCTTCAAATCCTATCAATGTAAATTAAAGCATTTTCAAAAAAGCTTTAGACAAGGCAAAGTTAGTGAGAGTGTTTTTTCAGCACAAAACTGAAAAAAGAAAAAGGAGAAAAAAACATGTTACGATGTGCAAGTTCAAAATGCTCAAAACAATCCTCAAGCACAAACAATAAAAGGAAAAATTTAGGAGGAACAACTTTTTAAATTACAACAACTGAAGCACTGAGGAGTGTTCAAAATTGCTTATGGTTATTGCAGTAATTTTCTTTTTAGCGAAATAAGTTGCATGTGTTAGAATGATTTTACATTTAAATTTCTATTAGGCTTGTTTAGTTGTTGAAATATTTTAGGTTTTTGAATTTTAAATATTGTAGATTACGTTTTAAGTTGGCTATTTAAAGTTCTTTTATGCTCTCAAAATTTTTAAGAGACATTTCAACCCTTTTTTGTTGCACCATCTTTCAAAAATACCAACATATAAGTGATGCAGTTATTATGTTCTAGCCCTTTCTTAGAGGGATAGGATAGTCTGTGAAGTACATTGTTTCTTCTAATCAGAGGCAAGTAACATTTATTGACTATTGTAGGTCCGTTTTCTCTATATAAATCTTAACCATGGTGTTGATTTGGTGTTTTTGGGGTTGTCTCAATGATGCATGGACTTCTATTGATTCTTCCAATTTAGCTAGCGAGTATCATGTATGACTTTATGAAAACATTTTGGGCCTCTTTTGTCCCATAGAAACCCTTACTAGTTCAATTTACTTGGGGTGTGGTATGGTCCTTATGATTTCCTTTATTATTACTCCCTTCATTTGAAGAAAAAGACCTAATTTTCTTTTTATTTTGTTTTAAAAAGAACGACCCCTTTGCTTTTTCCACAACACTTTAATTTTGGTTTTCTACATAGCATGTTTAAGGCATAAGATTAAAGGGCATTTTGGAATGTTTGGCATAAGTTTAACTTAGTACCACAAGATTGAAAAGTCTTCTTTTTTTTTTTTTGGGATAAAGAAGTCTTTTTTTTTTTTAAAAAACTCCGTGTCAAATCAAATTAGGCCATTTTTTTGGAAACGGAGGAAGTATGAAATAAGGTAAAGGTTTCATTAAAGGAAGTAACTTTAAGAGGTGCTAAAGACTTCCATGACATTTTCCAATGCCAATGCAAGTCCCAATGGCCTTTAGCATTAAACTATAGCAACTCTTTCCCTAAAATTTGCCACCCTCACCAGCTATCCAAATCTGTGAATCCATCTGTTATTATCAACGAACCAGGTTCTAAAAAATTATAGAAGCTGACCAATTTCATCAACCTCTCTAGTATCATTGCATCTCCATACCATTTGCATAAAAAGACTTCTATTACGGAATTTTAAAAATCACAGCTAATCCTCACCTTATCTTTTATAAGTGTTATTTGTATAGAAGTAGGAAATATATCCCACATTGGTTAAACTAAACATCATACTCTTTCTTCTAGCCTATA
>JAPFFP010000080.1:3068243-3079957 GCA_026153255.1 Solanum medicagineum
AGGTGGGGGTGGGGGCTATGAGGATGGCGTGGAGATGAGGTGTGTTGGGGGATGGGGAGGACACAATCAGTTTAAAATGCCACTTGTGGAACTGTGTTATCAAAAGCAAAAAGTGTAAAAAAGCTCTAAGGTTCGTTCATGCTCTAAGCGTAAAGCGCAAATAAAGCATGAGCTTTAATGAAAAAAGGCGCAAAGAGAGGGAAAAAATGCAAATATATATGCTTAGTCCAAGAATAATAATTTATAAGCACCAATGACAAAATATATGAACAAAGAAATTGAAAAATAATTACACTAAATTGAAATATTAATTGCTTGGTGTCATCTCCTGAGAAGAGGTTCATTAGCAAGGGAAAGTATGCCTTAGAACTTGATGACGACACTAAAGCGCACATTAAGCAAGTCAAAGCACTCAACATGTTTTGAGCCTCGCTTCAGGGCTTAAGTGCGCATTTGATAACACTGTTGTGGAACTTGTTTTCCCTACTTCCACTTGAAAAGTCAATTTCCTGAATTTTAATGAATTTATTTACCTAGACAGTGTTTTACCAAAAATTTTGACCAACCGAACATGGGGAAATGAAAAATCCTCCATAGTGAACACAACCATTAACATTATCTGTGAAATTCCTCCTTGTGAATTCTCAAGATCATGCAAAGGTCTTAAAATTGGCTTCGGACGGGTATTCTACCCCAATTGTTCTGTTAAGGCAATTTTATTTTCTTTGCAGTAGTTCTATGGCAAATAAAATCACTTATTTGCCAGTAATTCTGATGTCCTTTTCCTTTTTTTTTTTTTTGAGAATGGTAACTTTTCTATTATATATATCCACAGGTATACTACACAAAAAGTAGTCCCCATAGAAAAAAATTACATCATAGAGAACTGTATCTGAGCTTTTTGTCACAGATAGTCAATAAGATTAAAAAGATCTTCTGCCTGTCCTAGTATTTCCTGGTTACACCAAAAGTAATAAAGAGCTAAACAATTCATTTTAAAAGTCTGAATGTTTGCTTTTTTGTCCTCAAAACACCTCTGATTCCTTTCTTTCCAAATGGTCCACCATATACAGGCTGGGACAATCTTCCATCTCTCCTTTGTTGTAGCATTTCCCACATTGATCTAACAATAGAGTAATTGTTCAATATCTTTTGGTTTTACCCAGTTGATTTGTCTGAGGCTACTGAAAATTCTCTATAACTGATTTGCCCATTTACAATGCAGACAAAATTGGTTGACTGTCTTAAGCTGTTCCTCACACATATAACATCTGGAACTCATTTGAAACTTTCTCTTTTTCAGGTTTTCCTGTGTCAAAACCACCTCCCTTGCTAGCAACCATGTGAAACAATTCACCTTGTAGGGAATTCTAGTCTTCCAGATCATCTTCCAAGGCCAAAGCTTCAATCTGTTTCTAGAGTGGTTGAGGCTGTTGTAGGCAGCTTTGACACTGAAAACTTCTTTGTTACCAACTTGCCAAATAACCCTATCTTCATCTGCAGTCATGTTGTTAAAATCTGCCATTGTGTTGTGAAAAACTTCTATGTCTGCCATCTCCCAATCATTTAGATTCCTTCTGAGGTTCAAGTTCCATCCTTGGCCAGTCCATAGTTCAGAAACAGTGGCTTTTGGCAGGAAGGACAGATTGAACAACTCTGGGAACATCTGTTTCAGAGGCCTCTGTTGGATCCATTTGTCTTCCCAAAAAAGCACCTTCATTGCATTGCCCACTTTGAACGTGATTCTAGACAACATCAAAGGCCTGAGCTTTCTAACTGATCTCCATATTCCACATCCATAGGGGGTTGAAACCATCTTTGCCATCCAGCTATTTTCCATTTCATATTTTGCTTTGATCACCTCCTTCCACATCATATTGTCCCCTAACATAAATTTCCAGAGCCATTTAAGCATCAGATAGTCTGTTTTGTTTCTTCATATTTCTCACCCCCATGCCCCCTTCTTTTCTGCTTTTCAAAACCTCTTCCCAGTTGATTAGATGAAATTTCTTTTTGTCCTCTGAACCTTGCCAAAGAATTTTTTTTCTAAGAGTATCTGTCTTCCGAATGACATTGTCAGGAGCTGGGAAAACAGACATCATGTAGGTAGGGATAGCATCCAAAACACTGTTGATTAGTGTAAGTCTGCCCCCTCTAGACAAATATTGGCTTTTCCAATTGGTCAACTTCTTTTCACACTTTTCTATCACTCTATTCCATATCTCCTTCGACTTGGTAAGGTGCCAATTCTCCCTCCTAAAGTTGCTGCTAGGCTATGCACATCTGACACTTCATTTGTTAGGTAAATGAAGCTCTTACTCCAATTGACATTCAAGCCAGATACAACCTCAAAATGATGAATATAGCTCTGCGACATAATAGTTGCTCCCTCTCTGCTTCACAAAAAATGAGAGTATCATCTACATATTGCAGATGAGTAATTTCCAGCTCCAGTATATTAGTGTTATCCACCTGAAATCCTCTTACCGACCTCTTAGTCTAGCTGTGTGCATTATATTATTCAAACGTTCCATTGCCAGAATAAATAGAAAAGGGGATAGAGGATCACCCTGTCTCAATCCTCTTTGGGAAGGGAAAAACCACAAGTACTTCTATTGACTAATACTGAAAATCTAACAGTGCTGATGCAAAATCTTACCTAGTTGACGCACTTAGCTCCAAAGCCCATCCTTTTTAGCATTGCCAAAAGAAAGTCCCAGTTTAAGTGGTCATAGGCCTTCTGAATATCAAGCTTGCACAGAATTCCAGGTAACTTGCTCCTCAGAATTGCATCGATTATTTGTCTTCCTTTCATGAATGCCATTTGTTGTCTGTCTACTAGCCTGTTTATAACCACCTTAATTTTTTCTGTGAGCATTTTTGCCATGATCTTGTATACCCCTCTTATGAGACTGATAGGTCTGAAATCTGTAAGTTCCATAGCTCCTGCTTTCTTAAGAATTAGAGCTACAAATGTGGCATTGTGGCTCTTCTCAAAAGTTCCTGACCTGTGAAAATACTGAATAGTGTCCACTAAGTCCAACTTTATGATTTCCCAACATTGGCTAAAGAAAGCCATCGTGTAACCATCCGGCCCTGGTGCCTTATCAGCTGTGCAAGATTTAATGTTGTTCAAGATCTCCTCTTGCTCAAACTGTGCCTGGAGAAGGTTGTTTTCATCTTCAGAAATCACTGGACAATTATGCATATCCAGTAGTGGTCTCCATTCTTCAGGTTCAGAATAAAGCTTCTCATAGTATGCTACTATCTCATGTTGTATCACTTCCTGTTCAAACAGCTCTTCCCCTCCCACCCTCAGTTTAGCTATTGTATTCACCGTTCTATGAGCATTTGCAGTTCTGTGGAAGAATGCAGTGTTTCTGTCCCCTTGCTTCAGCCAAGTAGCTCTGGATCTTTGTCTCCAAGCAATTTCTTCTTTTTTAGCAATATCTTCAAACTTCATGTTGAGCGTCATTCTGGATGCAATCTCTCCAGGTTCTAGTTCCCTTTGTTCTTGTATCTCTTCTAGAACAGCTAGCTGCTGCAACACATGCTGCTTTTGCATTCCCAGATTTCCTTGTGAAGTTTTTGACCTTTCCTTGAGTTTGCCCTTCAGAGCTTTGAGTTTTTCCATCAGCACATAGCCTGGTTTTCCCCTGAAGCTAAAGGAGTCCCACCATCCTCTGACTTTGTCATAAAAGCCCTCCACACCTAGCCACCAATTTTCGAATTTAAAATAAGATCTGGTACTATCCCAAGCCCCACGTTGCAGCATAACAGGGGAGTGATCAAAGGTCACTCTATGCAATATAGTTTGTCTTATGTATCTAAAATTTACTTGCCATTCTTTCAGAAGAGGAACCTATCAAGTTTAGCAGCTGATGTGTGCCTGTCACCCTTTTTCCATGTGTAATTACCCCCACAAAGGTCCGGATCCACCAATTCCATATCCTCTATAAAATCTGAGAATTCAGACATACTTTTAGTGATTCTGTTGCAGTTTTTCTTTTCCGAAGGGTACCTCACAGTGTTGAAATCCCCACAAAGTACCCAAGGACCTGAAAACAGACCCCTGGAAGCCCCTATCTCCCACCATGTTTCAACTCTTTCATCCCTGCTGTTAGGAGCATAAATGCTGGTTATATGACAATTAAAGTCTTTATTCAGTCCCTTAAGAGAGCAAGTGACTGAATACTTCCCCGACGGAGCTAATCTCTCCTTCCCAATCCCTTTTGTCCCACATAATGATGATCCCTCCCCTTGTTCCGCTGGCTTTTAGCTGCACAAAACTTGCCCATTTGCTCCCCCAAACTTCCATCACCAGATTAGTTTATGTCCCCCTGCACCTTGGTTTCTTGCAAGCAGACCACGTCCGCTTTCCATTTTCTCATCATATTTTTGATAATCACCCTTTTTCTTGCGCTATTTATCCTCCTTACATTCCATGATATGACGTTTAGCTTCATCTTTGTTCTATGGCTAGGTAACCCCTCTGCTTCTAGTCCCGTAGCTCATGAATTTCATGTCTAAAATAAGACTTTTTAATTCATTAATGCTCTTCTTTTTTGTTCCTGGGTTGTTACTCTTCCCCCCTTTATTTTCTTGCTTTATCTTCACAGCCTCTGAAATCCACCCTAAATTCTGAGCTCAATTTAGGTATATGTTGTTTAATCCAGTCGGTTGGGTTAGTAGGCTCTTCTGAAGTTCCAGTTGGATATTGGATTTTCAAAGGAGTCACAATCTCTGTTGAAAGATGGCCATTGTACTATCTTTTTTTTTTTTTTTGATTTGCACCGGGTGTCCGAGTCTTTTTTGATTTGCACCATTGTACTATCTTCTCTTGTTCCCATTCTCTGGATTGAGGACTTGTTTCGGAAACCGCTGCTCCCATTCTATTTACTTGTTTTTTGAGGTTGATGTGTGATAAATTAGCTTGAGTTTCTATACTCATCAGATCCACCCGTTGGGCCTCCTCCTTTTGGGCTTTGAAAGTTGGAAGAGCATTACTTATCCTCCTTATTGGGACGCTTGTATTTCTATGTACAGACCGGCCCAGTTGAGAATGGCCTTTTCCTTTTTGTTCTTTCTCATGTGCTTTCGAACGTGCCTCCAAATTTAAAAAAATCCCTTCAATCGAGGTGTCCACGTGATTGAAGTCATTAACCACTGGGTTTTTCAGTGTATTAAGGCAGAGGGTTCTGGGGTCGAACTCTTCTTCCTCACTCAAACTTCCTGGCGAACTGATCGTTACTGGAATCTCACACCAAATCGGTATGATATAGCAAAAACCCTCGTAGGATATCTTCACCTTCGTCGGAACCTTCATGCCATCCCCCCTGACCTTTATTCGAGCCCACTAAAGATGGTTCTTAAGACTGGTCTCTTCCTCCATCTCAATAAAGCCCCTACATCGATCTCCGATTTCGATGAATATATCTTGTGACCATAGACTCAAAGGGAGTCCCCATGACTCTTACCAACACCTTATCTCTCCTCAGATCTGTTGGCCAACATCCTGTGGTGGGTGACCACCATTCTAAGGACACTACATCTTTTTCTAGCCCTATGTTCCCGTCATCACGTGCCCCGCCGCTTCTCTTGTCGGAAGTTCAAAAAGGAATAAATTATCGTTCATCGCAAACAGATTTACCCCTGAAGCAGCTTTCCAGGTGTTGCATGCCCACCTTCTAACATCGTTTAGGGTTGGGCTTTCTTTTTGTTGGTTTTGGAACCTTCCGACCAGACATCTCCTCAACAGATCCGACTTCCCACCATCTGTTCCCTTTGTGACCTCGATATGGTTTTCAACTCCATGCCGCTCTGCTCTGTTTACTTTCTCCATTGACCATCTACTACTGCGCACCGCCTCCTTATAAGACATGTTCTCTTTTCTCTCCCCATATTTCTTCTGTTCTGGTCTTTTGTTCGGTTCGTAAATGAAGTCAACAATTTTGTGAGCGATATTACTCCATCCCCCTCCTTGAGAAGGCTCTGGTGTGATAATGATCGATCTTTTCCTTCCCTGGATGGCAATGAAGCTGACATAACGTCCACTCTTGTTGTATTTCAGGGTGCCATAAAACTCCTCAAATCGGTCTTTTAGATTCCATATTTTGATGATATGCCCCCTACTCTTTGATGCTTCAATTGATACTGATACCAACCACTTTAGGACTTTAAGGCTAATCTGCACATTTCTCATTAAATATTTGTTGTACTCTGTCCATTCGAACCATGATTCTAATCCTGCTATTCTAGTAATCTTGTAAGATTTGAAGCCTGCGTTTTAGTAAATGATGTTGTCGCAATGGGGTGTAAAATCGGCCATTGCCAGAGTCTAAAGAATTCACGTTAAGCGAGCCAATACTGAATATTTGGAGTTCAAGTTTAGTGATGTAACTCATGAGGCTGACGTAGAAATGAGGCTTGATACACAGGCCATCCAAAAGAGAGGCAGTTTTAAGTATCTTGGATCTATTATTTAGGGAAATGGGGAGATTGATGAGGATGTCACTCACCGTCTTAGTGCAGGGTGGATGAAATAGAAGTTCGCGTCTGGAGTCTTGTGTGGTAAAAAGGTGCCAAGCAAACTTATAGGTGAAGTCTACAGAGTGGTGATTAGACCAGTTATGTTGTATGGGGTAGAGTGTTGGTCAGTGAAGAACTCTCACATTCAGAAGATGAAAGAGGTAGAGACGAGGATGTTACGATGGATGTGCTGGTATACGAAGAGAGATGAGGTTAAAAATGAGGATATCGAGACCAAGGTGAGTAAGACAAGATGTCAAAAGCAAGGTTGAGATGGTTAGGGCATGTGATGAGGAGATGCATGGATACCCCTGTGTGAAGGTCTGAGAAGTTGGCTATGGGTTGATTCACAAGAGACAGCGGTAGATTGAAGAATTATTGAGGATAAGTGATTAAACAGTATGGTGCAGTTACAACTAATTGAAGACATGACTTTAGATAGGAAGGTGTCGAGGACATGAATTAGGGCAGAAGATTAGTAGGTAGGAGTCCATACTAGTAAATAGGAGTGCATTGTCTTGTTTCCTTTACCAATAGTTGTAGAACTACCATTGTAGTTTATAGTTCTTTGATTTTTGTTACTATCGTCGTTTTGTGTAGTTTGATTATAGTATTATTTTATGCTAGTACTGCTCTGCTACTATCTCTTGTTTTTGTTACTATCTATTGTCACTTATACTTCCATTAAGTCTTTTCTAAACTGTCTTTGTCTTGAGCTAAGGGTATATCAGAAACAACCTCTCTACCTTACCTCTGAGGTAGAGGTAAGGTTTACGACAATCTACTCTCCCCCGACCCCACTTTGTGGGACTACACTAGATATGTTGTATTTTTAGGGGTCGTGTGGTTCAGATAAAAATTATTATGGGATTAGTTATGATTGGATAAGTTATGATGAGATAAGTTATGCCGGGATTATTTATGCTGAGAGTAGTTTTTATTGTTTGTTTGGTTTGTCACATTCAAAATACTATTCCTTGCATAATTTCTAAGTATAAGTTGTTTGTTTACAAAAATATCCTCCACCTTATTTAGTTTTTTTCTAAAAATATTAAGCTTGCGAGCTTTAGCTATTTATTCTTAAAATAAAATTTCATCTAATTTAATGTAAATAATTTTGTTTATGCATTTTCATGATTATGCCGTGTGTTTTTAAAAATTAAACTTTCATCTTATTTAACTTAAAAACAAAAAGTCCATCTTATTTGACTTTAAATAAATTTTCATTTTACTTGGCTTAAAAAGTAAAACTTTCATCCTATTTAGCTTAGAAATAAAATTTTCATCTTTATTAGCTTAAAAATAAAATTTTCATTTAATTTTGGTAAAGTAAAAAAAATATTATTAAATTTTAAAGTTATCTACATTTTAATTGATATATAAAATACAATGTTTAAGTGAGTAATAAAGTATTTAATTAAAAATATATAATTTAATAGTGGGGTAAACATTTTGAGAGAGTTCGAAATATAAATAAGCATAAGTAGTAGACATATAAGTTCAACTTATAATATATTGATAAATAGAAATTGTAGTTATAAAATGTATTTTTAATAGAAAAATATATTATCATAAAAACAACAATTAATTAAGGTTGTAATATTATTAGAAATATTTTTTAAAATTATGTTAGTATACATGAATATAAAAATGGGTTATAAAAGAGAGTTAAAAGGGGAGTAGTTTTGGATTATTACACACTTTATCCCAGGATAAGTTATCCTGGGATTATTATTCCACCCACATGGACGGATAACTTATCCCAGTACTAATTGTTACTCCTTGGATAAGTTATCCCAATCTTTGCAACCAAATAATGAAATGAAGACCACTAAAAAATTATCCCTGGATTACTTTTTCTTATCCATCACACCAAACGACCCCTTAAAGTTAGGTACAGGTTGGAGGATGGTAAAACAGGTTTACGTTCTCCTCTTTGTCCAGTTATGCTTGATGATTTGTTACCCTTCCTTTCTTATTTACCATCTGTTTGCCCTCTTCTTATTCTTTGAAACAAGGGTATCGGCATTTACAAGGAAAGATGTGACTTTATCAACCCTCATCCCTGGAAAAGTTGGGCAGGGAGAAATAGATGGCTATATGAATGATGAAAAAGCTTCTTTGAATGCAGGAATTGGAGAAAAGCCTTAAAACTACTTGCGAGGAGTTCATTATGTCAGTGACTAAGTTAGTTGTGGAACCATTGCTTTCTTTTGTGACAAAGGTTAGTTCTGCTCTCCATTTTCGTCTTTTGTTCTTTTCTTTATTTGTAGGAGCAAGCTTTCAACATCTTCCGCTTTGTTCGTTAAATAATTAACAAGTTCTTTCGGGGTACCTTTTCTTCTCCTTGGCTTCTTTACTTGCTATTTCTTTTTCCTTGAGCTGAAGGTCGGTAGGAAACAATCTCTATCTCCCCAGTCTGCATACACTCTAACCTCCCCAAACCGGCTTGTGGGATTAGACTGGGTGTGTTATTGTACCTTTTCTTCTCCCGATAAAGAACACTTTCTCCACCCCAACATATCTCTTCTTTTTTCCCCGATAAGGTAAAGTTGTATTCATGAGCATTAAGGATGTGCTGGAGACCTCCAAAAATTGAGTTACAGCATTTCAAACAGCAAAAAACACCTACTAGGTTACATGTTTCCTATGAAGTCTATAATTTGTGCATTCTGCTCAATTCGTTCTTCTTTACACCAAAAATAAAAGGATGTCATACACAACCATTTTACCTTCTCAAAAGGATTAGCCTTTTTGTCGAAGCACCTACTGTTTCTCTCCTTCCATATGGACCGCCATACCCATGATGGTATTATACTCCACTATTTTTTCTGAGTTTTACTTCCCCCCTTCTGATCCAACAGCTGAGTAAGTCTGCTGTGTGTTGTGACATGGTCTACTCGGTTCGTGTTAGGCCCAAAAATAAGTTCCATAATAATATTGTCACTCTACAGTGTAGGAACAAGTGGCTCTTAGTTTCCACAGCTTCATTACAGAGAGAGCCCCACGAAACAGTGTGAAAGCCTCTCTTCTTTAATCTTTCATGAGTAGAACAAGATTTTCTTGCCACCTGCCAGGAGAAACACTTCACCTTGGTTGGTATCTTGGTCCTCCATATCTGGTTCCAGGGGCCATTCTTGCAACCTTGCAACTTTCCCACCGCCGTGGTATATAATCTGTTGACAGATAATACCCCATCTCTGCTATGTTTTCACCAGATAGAGTCTTCCTCCATTGTTGTCCCTGTAAACCTAGCCAATATTTGTAATAAAGCAGTGAATCTCCCAATCTCCCAATCATTAAGGAATCTTCTAAATACAATGTTCCATCCCTGTTGTGACCAAACATCAGCCACACTCTCCACACTGCAACTCCATAGGTGCTATTCACTCGGTTGGAACACCAATTTCCATCCATACCATATTTGTTTACTATCACCTCTCTCCACAAAGTTTGCGTTTCATTGGTAAACCTCCATAGCCACTTTGAGAGGAGGCATGTATTTTGTAGTCTCAGATTTCTAATACCAAGTCCACCAGACTGCTTGTGAAGCTGTACAGCCCGCCATTTACTAAATGTAGGCCCTTCCCCTCTTTGTTTCCCAACCACAAGAAATTGTTGAAATTTGCTTTTAGTTACGCCACTAGGTTTTAGCAAAATAAGTTTTTTAGTTTAAGATAAATTTGAATTTTTAATTTTAATTAGGTTGTTTGAGTTGTTGAGATATCTTACGTCATTTTAAATTTTAAATTATGCAGATTTTATGTTTATGTTGGCTATTTAAAGCCACTCAATGCTTAATAAAATTATTGAAAACTATTGAAAACATTTCAATCTATTGAGAACCTTTTTCAACCTTTTTTGCTGCCCCATTCATCCTTTTTAAAAAACCAATGGTGGTATCGGAGACTCATTGATCTTACGGGATCGGTGAGCTCTTCCAAAGAACTACCATATCATTTTCAGCCCGTAAGGGCTACCTTCAACAGGGCTACTTTTAATCCTCAAAGGGATATTTTTCTACCCATTTTAACCCGACAGGGCTTTTTTCAACTCGTGCTTTTTTCAATGCACAAGCTTTTTTGAACCAATTTTAACATAAGAATGACAAGCAGTAGTCTCTCTTTGAATGGCCCACAAATTTTCATTGGCAAAATTTATCAATTTTGGTCCGTGATAATAAAATCTCAGTTTGAAACCTATGTTTTATGTGATATTATGTTCGAAGAAAAACCATCACAACTCCTCTCTGCAAATCCTATCAATTTCCAAATGAAAGCACTTTCAAATGAGAGAAGATCATTGATGCTTTTTAAGCACAAAACCAAAAGAAGAAAAAGAAAGAAGAAAAATTTTGCAAGTTCAAAAAAATCCTTAAAGCACAAGCAGAAATTGAGAGGACGAGCAACTTTTTTAAATTGCAGTAAATAAAGCAAAGGAGAAGTGTTGAAATTTGCTTTTAGTTACTGCACTAGGTTTTAGCAAAATAAGTTGTTTAGTTTAAGATAAATTTGAATTTTAAATTTTAGTTAGGTTGTTTGAGTTGTTGAGATAGCTTAGGTCATTTTAAATTTTAAATTATGCAGATTTTATGTTTATGTTGGCTATTTAAAGCCACTCAATGCTTAATAAAATTATTGAAAGCTACTGAAAGCCATTTTCCATCAATCTTGGATGGAGCCAAAGATTCACTATTTTTTGGCTTTGGGGTATGATGGAATAAAGCAAAATGGTTCTTTAAACTGTCTGCGCTTCTTTCAATTGTGAAGTAGCAGATAGTCAATGCAACTTTCGACGCTCATCATGGGTCATTCGGAAACAGTCGCGCTATGTTTTTAAACATAGGGGTCAGGCTGCGTACATCCAACCCCCCTTTACCCCGCAATGGGCGGGAGCCTTTGAGGCATTGGGGTAATGTTGTTGTTGTTGTATTGAAAGCCATTGAAAACATTTCAATCCATTGAGAGACTTTTTCAACCTTTTTTTGCTGCGCCATTCATCCTTTTAAAAAAACCAACAGAAATCTCTTCTTAGCCTGTCAAGTCTTTCCTCCACCTTAGCAGGGATGGGAGTGACATTACAGAAACATTATTTATCGAAGCAACACCTCTCTCGCCCCCCCCCCCCCCCCCCCACAATCTTAGGACCATACCCACCCAGCCCGCTTTTCCTTCTTCATTTACTTA
>JAPFFP010000080.1:3079967-3095816 GCA_026153255.1 Solanum medicagineum
AAGCTTTCCCCCCCCCTGGGGGGGGAGGGGGGGGCCATAAAAAAACCTTATTTATTCCAACACCCCCCCCCCCCCCCCCCCCCCAAAGAGAAATGTATTGGGCTTACCAGTTAGCCAATTTCTTTTCAGTCTTCTCAATGATGCCATCCCATATTTCAAACTTTTTGTGTTTGTGTCCCGACAGCATGCCTAAATAAATTGTTGGAAGCTGCTCCACTCTATACCCCCAACGTATTTGCCAAGCTTTATAATTGAGGAATCTCCTTAATAGAAATATGCAGCTCTTCCTCCAGTTGACTGATAGCCCAGAAACTGCCTAGAAAATCACCAAGATCAACCTTATGAATGTAATCTGACTTGCCTTTGCTTCACAGAGTGTCATCATATAACAGATGGTATATCTGCATCTCATCCCCTGAAAGATTTTCAATTGTGAATCCTCTTATCCGCTGATTTTGAATAGCTACTCTCATCATGCTATTAAAACCTTCCATGGCTAATATGAATAGGAAGGGAGATAGTGGGTCTCCCTGCCTAAGTCCTCTTTCAGATGGAAAAAAACCAGCAGGTTCTCCAAAACCCATCTGCTCTAGAAAGCAATCCACATCAACCATTTTTCCCCAAAACCCATCTGCTCTAGAATTCTAAGCAGAAATTCCCAGTTCACATGCTCGTATGCCTTCTCTATGTCCAGTTTACACATAATACCTGGGACGTCTTCTTTAATTCTTGAGTCTACACATTCACTTGCTAGCAAAGCTGCATCAATGATCTGTCTTCCTTTGATGAAGGCCATTTGATGTTTATTGACTAGCTTTACTTATCACCCTTTTCAGTCTCGCTGCTAAAGGTTTGGCAATTATTTTGTAGATTCCACTTATCAAACTTATAGGTCTGAAGTCCCTTAATTCAACAGCTCCCACTTTCTTAGGGATTAGGGCTACATAGGTTGCATCCAGACTCTTTTCAAAAACATGTTGATCATGAAACTGATGCATTGTATTCATAATATCTACCTTGAGGATTTCCCAGAAGCTCTCGTAGAAACTCATAGGGAAACCATAAGGGCCTGGGGTCTTGTCACTAGCACACAACTGGTGCTTCCTGAACTTCCTCTTCCTCAAACTGTCTTTGTAACCAAACCTTTTCTTCTTCATTAACTCCTTCAATCCCTGCAAATTGAAACCTGGTCTCCATTTGCTCTGGTTCCTTATAGAGCTTCTGATAATAGCTTACAATCATCTGCTTGATCTCCTCAGATTCAGTAATAGGTACTCCTTCCACTTATAGTTTTTCAATTGTATTGTATCTCCTGTGAGCTGTTCCACCACATATCCCATTCATTACAAGTGTAACAATGACTATTTATAATTAATTTATCAAGTTCTCATCAACTTTTAAGTGCTCAAAAGCTGCCATCTTTTTCTCATCTAATTTTGATATTGAATCTTACCAGCTGTCTATATACCTTTGACATTAGATTTTGGGACATTATTACCTATGTCACTTTTTCTTCTTATAACTGCCATTTGAAACAGTTGTAGCTTTGTAGTATTAAGAAAACAGAAACACTTTGTCCCATGGATGGATTCCAGACTGTACAACTGACTTTTATAAATTTGGATTCCCGGATTGCATCTCCATAACCATTTCATTAGAATGCATATTTTGTGTTTACCCAAATCCTTGATTCCACTGGGTATGTTGTTGTTGTTGTTACCCAAATCCTTGATTCCCAAGCCCACCGTGCTTTGGGAAGTAGTTTTTTTTTTTTTTTTTTTTTTCTGAAACTGGTAACATTACTCTATATATCCACAGGTATACTACAACCAAAAGTGTAGTTCGCCTTCAAAAGTAATAGAATCTATCAGAAGCTCAAAACGATATTTGTTTACATCAAAGATGTCTTCTGTATGAGTTAATAAACTATGTTTACCCCAAAAATAAAATGAATCTAGGCACTTCATTTTGACTTTCTGTAGACTGTTCTATGCATTCTCAAAACTCCTATTATTTTTCTTTCCCGATTGACCACCAAATACAAGCTGGGACAATCTTCCATCTGAGTAACCCTCTAATGCTTCCTGGTTTCACCCACCCGAACCCCTTCAGGCTACTGCCCATTCTCCAAGCTGGTATGTTCATTTACTGTGTAAGAAACGATGGTTGACCGTCTCAGCTTGTTCTCCACATAGATTGCACCTAGAGGCCAACTGATAGCTTTTTTCTTGTTGAGGTTCTCATGTATTAGAATTGCTTCCTTCACCAAAAGCCAAGTGAAACAGTTCACTTTGTAAGGCACCAAGGTTTCCATATCCATCCTCCATAGCCAATCACTCTCCTGTTCCTTCTCATGTTAAGGGCCTTATAAGCAGACTTGATAGAGAAGACCCCTTTAAGACTTGTGTAATCTCTAAAGAACTGAGTAGCTCTGCCACATTTTCAATCTCCCAATCGTTCAGCTGTCTTCTTAGACCGAGATTCCATCCCTGCCCAGTCCACATGGAAGTTACAGTGGCCTGTTGCTGTTTGACATAGTATAAATAGATCATGGTGTGCTTGTTTCAAGACCACTTTTCCATTTCACTTGTCTTCCCAGAAGGTCTTCATGCCATTTCCCACCTTCAGTCTGGTTCTTGCTTGTAGCATTGGCCAAAGATTTCTAATGGCCCTCCATACAGTAAATATCTAGAATGGTCACTTATTTTGGCATCCACTTATCCTTCATCCCATACTTAGCAGTAATCACATCCTTCCATAGCATGCCATCCTCATTTGTAAACTTCCATAACCATTTCAAAATCAGGCTTTGGTTTGTTTCTTCTGATTCCTGATACCCAAGCCCATTTTTTTTTCTTGCTCACTGTTAATTCGTCCCACTTCACTAAGTGGAATTTTCTCTTGTGTTCACTGCATTGCAATAAGAACTTTCTCTGAGCATCAACGCATTTGGGCACACTAACGAGCATAGGTAATACAAACATCATGTAGGAGGGTAGTATATCAAGTACACTTTACTAGAGTCAATTTGCCCCTAGTGACAAGTATTGGCACTTCCAATTGGCAAGTCTCTTCTCACACTTCTCCAATACCCCATTCCAGACCCCTTTTGGTTTGCTCTTGGCCCCCAAAGGCATACCTAGGTAAGTAATTGGAAGCTCACCAACCTTGCCTCCCAGTATATTGGCTATGCCTTCGAGTTCAGTCACTGTATTGATAGGCTAATTGAACACCACCCCCCACCCCCCCACCCCACAAAGTTGATATGCAGCAAAGCCCTGACACAACTTTAAGTGTGACAAAGATCACTCTCAAAATCCTGATTTGTTCTTCTGCCTCACAAATTACTAGAGTGTAATCCGCATGTTGGAGATCTCTGATATCCATGGGCAGGATCTGTGTTTGCCTTACCTGTGATAGGTAACAGGAAAGAAATCGTCAAGCAACTTGAATTGAAGAGTGTGAGAAATTATTATAAAGTGAAAGGATATTTTTTCCTTGGGATTAGTGAATCAGGTTAAAGAAAGACCGAGTCAATTCATTGATGGAAGGGACTGGACCGCCAAGAACTGAATGAGCTGACTAACAAACATATTTTGAACGATCAAATTTCCAACATTGGCAAAAATCATAGAATTCGATGGCACTGCAATGAGAGCTGGAAAGGGACTGAGCACTGAAAACTCATTAAAATAAACTGAGCACCCCTTGGGAAGATGGTGGTGCGACCACATCCTGACTTTTTCTGAAGTCACAGAACATGGAAAACACAAGAAAATGAAGGGGAAAGATTGGTAGCAAACTCCAAGGGAGGCACTACCCTGGGTTTCTTCTAGGAATAAACCCAGACTAGATTTAAACTCAGATCGAATGGTGCTAATGTAGCCAATGGGTATGTGAAGGATGCTAGACCAGCTGGAGAAGGGGAAAACAAGGAGGGGGGCTGGTTGGGTTTACATAAACTTAAGAGGAAAAGGAGATTGAGGGGTTTGTGGAAGTGGTGGATGGGTTGAATGGATAGTCTATTAAGGCCAATAGTTGGCGGCAACTGTCAAAATCACTTGTTCCAAAGGAATTGTTACATGTGGTGGCTCTAGCATTGGGCAACGAGTTGGGAATGGGGAATTCAAATGGAAGGGAGGAACATCCTCAACCCTTACCAATTCTTGAAGGGGGAAAAGTTAGCAAAATGAGCCAGGGATAAATATCATAACTTTGAAAGTTCTTCGTAGTTTTATGTGAAGTTGAACCCCTTACAGGACATAGAACAAGTGTCAAGTGGAGGTGGTGGTGCAGCTAGTGTTGACACAACTTTGAGGAAGAGGAGTTAGGTGGTAACAGAGTGGAGGGAAACATAATGGTGTATGGAAGGAGGAACAGGATTGGGGTAAGAAAGGAAAAGGAGGGGTAGAAGGTGAAGATAGAGGGGAATAAAAAGATGTGGTCAATTCATATTAGGATAAATAGTTGTAATATGAGAGGGATGAGTGACCAAACAAAAGGGTCATCATCAAGATAGGCCTAAGAGAATGGGGTTAAATCTAGCTATTTTAAGAAACTGAAATGGAGGTGTTAGATAGTATTGTGAGAAGTGTGTGTGTTAAGGGGGTAGGAGGAACGTCGGAGGAATATACTTATATGGGATGAGACGAAATTAGAGATTGCGGAGGTAAAGATAAGTGAGTTTATGTCGGCAGTTCACTTTAGCATACTGGAAATGGGATGGATGCTGTGGGGATTTCTGGGAGGGGGTTATGGTCTGGCAGAGGGGTCTAAGGATAATTTTTGGGAAGAACTTTAGCTCTTGACCTGTGTCGTTTAATTTTAGGAATCTGGTACTCCAAGGAGATGGTTAAAAACCCATGAGTCGCAAAATATTGGACAAACTGAAAATGCTTGTTTGTTTTTATGAACAAGAAATTAGTCTGGAGCCAATTCTTCTGGACCAACTGCAACCTTCGAAATTCAAGGATGATGGGACTGCCCTCTACCCTTCCCCACTTAAATACTGGACTTAGTTCGCTTGGGCTAGGGCTTGACTTATAACATAAGACACAATTCTCTCAACCTATGAGCTAACCCCTCTGAAATTTTATACAGTCAGCACTATATCATGAATACACAAGAACCCACCAACATGAAATCTATAATTTAGGTAACTAGCTACAATACCACCTGTTATCTATATTTCAGGTAACTAACTACAAATACCATCAGTTATTTAATCAGATGATGTTGATTCCTTACTAGATAACATAAAATCCTTGTAAAGTGAAATGGGACATAATTTTGCTTTTTTGGCATCTGTAAATATGTCTACCATCATAGTCTATTTTCTGATTTTCAATACAATGCGATCCTCTTTTTTGCAAAAATCACAAGTGATTTAATTAGCACAATTGTACTCGATATTGTCAGTTTTTGCATTGGGTCGTGGTGGTGGTATGGCCTCACACAGTCTCTATTGTGAATTAATTTCATTGGTATTTGACCTCAGATATATTTTTGATGGACATGGGAAGCAGTAATAGAACTTTTAATCAGAGGTCTGAATGCGGTAGTGGGCTCAAGTAGAGTCGAAATCTGATGCTTTTACGACCTTGCAGATTTTTTCATTTCCTTGTGAATCTTCTTTTTTAAGATATTAACTATTTCGTATGAAATGTCTATAGGTTACAGCTGTTAAAGTTGCATTATCTGGCAGTCAAAATCAAAAACTGGAGTCTGGGATTGCAAAGCCACTCAAGGATCATGCTTTTGCTTCACCAGAAAAGATTGCCGAGCTCCTTCAGAAGGTAAACAGATAGATAAGCTTATTTTGAATTAAAGAAAATACCTTTGTGCAACACTGATTTCGTTTTACACAAAATTGCTTAATGAACCAAAATAACCAAAACAATCAATTATTCTCTTTTTTAATCAGCAAACATCATGCCTGCTGATTTTTTGTTATTCAATCAGTATTTCCCTCTCTTTCAACTAACGTGCTGATCCATTTATTTGGCACAGGTCAACACAGCAATAGATGAAGATTTGCCTAGGGTGTTGGCAAAAATGAGGCTCTATCTGCAAAATTCATCCACACGTGCAATACTTTTCAAACCCATTAAGTAAGATCTTTCGTGCAATTATATCATTACAAAACTTGTTTAATATGTTAATCTTTTAAGTCTTTATACATTTTATCTTTCCTGTGCCTCTCTATCTCTATGAGGTAGTGGCAAGGTCTGCGTACATTTTACCCTCCCCAAACCCCACTTGTGGGATTCCACTGGGTATGTTGTTATTGTTGATAAATGTGAGAAGTAAAGGCACAGAAAAAGTCATTCCCTCTGTCCCACTTTATATGATCTACTTTCCTTTTTAGTCTAGCGCCGGTGCTAAAGCAAGGAAGGGGTGCGTCATCATTTAGTCGGCAACGGAAACGGGTGAAATTGACCTCAATACGCAGGTCTAAACAACACACTAAAGGCTTATGCCTTCACATCCTAAAACTTACTTTTCTTTTTAGTCAGTCCCAAAAAGAATGACACATAGTAACAATTTAACTTTAAAATGCCCATTTATCCTTAATGAAATGGTTTCTAGCCACACAAATATCTATGACTTATTTTAGACTACAAGTTTGAAAAGTCCTTTTTTTTTCTCTAAACTCCATGCCAATTCATAGTAATTCAATATAAAGACGGAGGGAGTATTGAATTATGTAAACCACATTATATAATGAGTCTATACATTACTCCTTTTACATGAAAGATAATATATACCGAGATTGTTATAGATTTAACTAATACGAGGACGGCTGAGGGACTACGTGAAAATATGTGCAAGCTGATTATTTGATTTCACAAACTTGTAACAATATCTCCCAAGAGCTAAGTTGCTCGGATTTGGTTGTGGATATCCGATATGGGTGCAAATCTAGGAGTCGGATCCTTCACGATTTTAATTGTAAGATTTGGGGGTATGAATCTAGTTATGGATACAAGTGCGGGGTTATGCTAAAAATAATTCAAATATCTTTTAGTAGAGTTATAAAAATTATGTCTGAATTATGGTGGAATATTTGGAAAAAAGGAGTGCCCTGAGAGCAACTTTGAATATGATTATTATCAAGTATAAATGAATCTCCTTGCTAATTTTTTAGGGGTAACATGGGTCTTACAAATCATATAGAAACCATTATAGACTTCTTGAGTTCATTGCACATTCAACAGTGGTATTGACCTGGAAATATCTTTAAAGCGTCTTCTGGTTGCAAACTTTTTAACACAGATATCTTGATTAAGAAAAGATAAACCTAAATTATGACTTCACCCTATCTTTTGTTTTGATTTTAGAAATCACTGTATCTTTGTCAAATTTCTCTTATCTATTTTGGTGAAAGTATCCAAAACTGATTGATCATATGCAGCACAAATGCCACACCTGTGTCATGGGTATGACACCGAAATTGGAAGAGTCCGTGCAACTTAGCTCGAGTATTTTTTTTTTCTATGATGAAGTGACACTCAATCTTAATGTGTTTAGTCCTCCAACAGTACATTGGATTTGGTGCAATATTAAAGGCATTTGATTATCACTGACAAGTTCCATTTGATTGATTTCTTCAAATTTCAATTCTCTGAGCAACTGTTTCATCCAAACTAGATCGAGTAACCACACTTAGGTTCTTACTTTTCCAAGGCATAATTTTACTCTGAAAATATCTAAAAGAAGCATACTTCTGTTGTGATATAACAATATGTGATCTAGACAAGAGCGACCTTGATACTCAGAAAATCTTCAATCTTTCCAAATCCTTAGTCTGGAAGTGCTGAAAGAGATATTGCTTTAGACTAGTGATACCATACTGATCATTGCCAGTAATAACAATATGGTTAACATAAACTATCAAATAAATACACTGATTAAGAGACGAATGTGTACAAACACAGAGTAATCAACTTCACTACAAGTCATGTCGAATGCTTGAATAACTGTGTTAAGACTTACGAAACCAGGCTTGTGGAGACAGTTTATGACCATTGAGTGATCTACGTAATTGAGATGCAAGCGCACTAGATTTCGCTTAAGCAAGGGAATTGGTGGTTACTCTATATAAACCTCATCTTCAAGGTTGTCGTGGAGGAAAAAATATTTGTAATGTCTAGCTGATAAAAATTCAATGACAACAACCATTGAAAGAAACAAACAGACCGATTCTATCTCAGCCACGAGGAGGAAGATCGTTGTAATCAAATCCCAAATATCCAAGTAGACCATTGCAACAAGGTGAGCCTCTACTCGATCAACTTGTCGTCTAGACTTAACTTTGACTGCATAAATGCAATTGTAACCAGCAGTAGTTTTATCCAAGAAAGAGGAACAAGCTCCCAAATGCCACTCGCATGCAATGCAGACATCTTGTCAAGCATGTCATCATCTTGGATAAGAAAGTGCACCTGAAGACTCAGGGATGAAAATAGATGACAAAAATGGTACAAAGGCATACTAGGGTGATGATACACAATAATAACTTAAAAACGCATAGTGGGGGTTAGTATTACAAGTGGATCGTTTACCTTTTTGACCTAGGAGAAGACAAGTTTGTGGTAGGTGCAAGGTCCGTTGTAGGATGTGAATCATCTTGAGCCCAATGCTTGACGTGGATGACAATGATAAAGAGCAGTAACACTATGATGGGAGATGTAGAAGTGATCATTGATTCCTCCAAAGTCTATTTACGTAAGACACATAGGAGATACGAGAATGATCAAAAGAAGATGTAAAGGCCGAGATTAAAAAATGTGATGGTTAGGATTCATAGAGAAGGATCGAGTCGCGGGATGATGAACATGATAATCTAAATCAATTGACTTCAACTTTCCCTTACCTTTGTTTGAATTCCTAGATTGACCTATTTTATATGTAACTTCAACTCATTGAAGGGAGATTGAAATCTTAGAGTTCAATGGAAGAGAGAACTCCGATCTCGTGTTTTTGTTAAAATACGACTTAATGAGTTATTCATCATACCCCCCCCCCCCCCCCGCATATAGGAGTCTTATTACAACAATAGGAAGTCTAATCCTTATGAAAGTAGGAAACCTAATTCCCATTCTAAACTAATAACTATAACTTAACCCAATCCTTCCTATTCTAGAATGACAAAGAAGCTACTAAAAATATAATTAATTAATTCATTTAATTGGCTTCCAACTCATCCACAACATTACCCCCTCACGTTGAAAAAGCTTGTCCTCAAGCTCAAATTTCATGTATCCGGAAATTCTGGAATAGTGTTGTCAGTTGATTATCTAATCCCAGCCAGAAAAGTAGTTTGCACTAGTGAATGGTTGAATATTATTCAGCACAATTACAGCATAATACTTGGCCTCTCTCTCTGCCATTTCTGCACGAGGTATCGTTTGACAAAAGGGATTTGGTTGCTAGTCTAGGTTTTAGTCGAGGTAAATGAGTCACTAAACTAATACTAGGATTTACCGAGTTCGCTGTGTTACCAAGACTTGTCCAAGACTGTTGCGATGCCCCCTTATTAATATTACTTACTTTTTGTAGTTTTTTTTTGCATTAGCTCCCTCTCATTAGCCTAACACCTTCGAGTTTTTGCTATAGGTTTTAAAACCTAGATCTCAATTATTGTTTTTGCAATTATGGAGTTATCACCTATTTTCTTTGTAACTATCTTGCATCCCAAAAAAAGCCATGGATACACTCATGGCCATCGATAAGCTAGGTGGTTTGAGCAACTGCACATGTTTTGATTGAGTCATCCAACTCCACCATGAAAATTCCCACGTGCAAGTATTCTGGAGTAAGCTCATTTCATTAGCCCTAGCAAGCTTTTCTTGAAACTGACATTGGTAAAGTTCAAGTCTACCCGTTTGCATAAGTATGGCCAATTCGCCCACTGGGTTGCTACTTTTAGGAGGTCCAAATCATTGGAAACAACATCTTTGAAATTCTTCCCAGCTCATTGGGCCCTTTGCTCGTCTAAGCTGATAATCTATGTTGTACGGACTCTCCATTTTTGCCGGCGAACCTGTCTCGACGCGGTACGGGTGCGGGGTGCGTCTCTGATTCCGTCAACTCCGGCCGGATACTTTGACCAGACTCAATAACAAATTTGGGGAAGAAGAGAGTAATTTTATTTCATAAAGTCGATGATATTTCTCCGATGAACCTGATAAACAACAGAAACTTTGCCGGCGACAGGGACTTCGCCATCGATAGAGACTTCGTCGGCGATGTCTGCAGATCAGAACTTACATATCACTAGATCCACTTCATTGTCTTGGAAAGAGAAGCTTTAGCGACGCTAGGACTTCACTTCTGAGAAATATTGTCTCGGAAAAGAGAAGAATGGGAAAAGTCTAGGCATGACTCTTGAGGCTATCGGTTGTTGGAACTTAAAATTATTTTAATTTTTTTTAATTAGTGGTTAAACTGATATAGGTTGGGCTTTATCAGGCCCAACATGATTAATAACATTATTTTATTTTATTATATATTATAAATAGAATTAACTTTAAATCACTGAAAAAAACTAATTTTAAATTTATTAATTATATTTTCTACTTTCAATGTAAATTTTGATTTATGGACATAAATTTTGATACACTGCCTTTTTACTCTCCATTCTAATTTGAATTTTACAATATACATGTAAGTTTATCACAATATATCTCTCAAATTTAGAATATTTTTATAACTATATTTTTATAATATTGAATTTTTTAGCCGAATCCCCGCACCCGTATCCATATTCGGATTTGCACCTCTGAATCTTAAAATTTAGATTTTGCCAAATCCGACTCTCGGATTCGCACCCGTCTCGGACACCCGCACCTGATTTCGAGTAACATAGCTGATAATACCATAATTGTGCTCAAGCTTTTCTTGAGATTGACGTTGATAAAGTTCAACTGTACTAGTTTACCGAAGCATGACTAATTCCCCCCGGGTTGCTACTTTAAAGAGGTCCAAATCGTTGGAAACAACATTTCTGAAGTTCTTCCCAACTTATTGGGCCCTTTGCTCGTTTAAGCTGATAATACCATAATTGGTCCTTATCCCAACACATTAAACCCAACATTTTTTGCTTTTGTTTTATGTTGTTTTCAAATATTTGTTCACAACGATGAGCCCATTGATGGGTCATTGGTGCCGTCATACATAAATATTCGTCCTTGCATACCTTGGTACTATCAAACGGGAATTAACACTTGTTGGATGATTTTGATCGGCCAGTTGAATAGGCAACGTATTGCCTCTAGTAGCAGGATTTGTTGGTTTGCTTGTCATTGGGGTGCTACTCAAATCAGTTCCTTTGATTGTTGGTTTTGTGGAGCTAATTCCCATGGCAGAAAATTGTTCTTGAATGACTTGGACATTTTTTTTGCTGAGGCCTAGTTCTATCGATGCATGTTCGGAGTCCATTAATTATTTCGTGATTGCACGCTTTTCTTGGAATTTGGAATTGATCTCATCACCGATTGTGTCAGGCTCTTACACCAAATTGTTAGGATTCTTAGAGAAGGATTGAGTCACAGGATGATGACCAGGAGAATCTTAATCAATTGACTTTGACTCTCCCTTGCTTTTGTTCTAATTCCTAGATCGACCTATTTTCTATGTAACTTCAGCTCTTGAAGGGAGGTTGAAGCCGTAGAGTTCAATGGAAGAGAGAACTCTGATTTTTTTTTATATTTTAGTTTTGTTAAAATATGACTTAATAATTTATTCGTCAGAAACCCCTTTCAAGTAGGAGCTTAGTACAACTGGAAGTCTAATCCTTATGAAAGTAGGAAACCTAAATCCTATTCCAAACTAATCATTATAGCTTAACTTAATCCTTATGAAGTTATGAAACGTAAACCCTATTCTAGAATAGTAAAGAAAGCTACTAAAAATATTCTCTCGCCGTCCCATTTTATTTGGCAACCTTTGACTTGGCACGGTGTTTAAGAAAAAAAGAAGACTTTTAAAACTTGTGGTCAAGAATCATTCTTAGATATTTGTGTCGCCGAGAATCATTTCATTAAGGGTAAAAAAGAAATTTTAAAGGTAAATTGTTTCCAATGAGAGTAAGATGACATTCTTTTTGGGATGGACCTAATAGGAAAGGGTGCCACATAAAATGGGACAGAGGGCGTAACTAAATACTTGGTTTAATTAGATTCCAATGCATCCGCAATAGTGACTTTGGTTGACATAAGGTACCAACAAAGATTGGGTGAGTAGAAACGCTACCCCTTTTCAACTCAAGAAGAATAACCAAGAAAGACATTTGGGAGCTCAAGGGTTAGTTTTTCTTTTCTAGGGGCTAAGTTATAACATAACATATGCTCACAAAAACTCGAGGTGGAAAAGAGTATATAGGTAAGCGAGTGAACAATTTTGAAGAAGGAATATGATTCTGGATGAAAGATGAGGACATTCGATTAATTATAGCAAAACGTGAGAACTGCATCACCCCAAAAACGCAGCAGAACACGGGATTTCATGAGAAAAGTGTGGGCAGTTCCAATGAGGTGCCTCTCTTCGTCTCGGCTACCCTATTTTGCTAAGGGCTGTATGAATAAGATATTTTGATGAATAATTCCACAGGGAGCCATAAACTGTTGAAACTGACACTTTATTTGGATGGTTGTTATGTATTGTTTTATAATGTATTGTATTGTGTCGTAATGTATTGTATTGTTTCAATGAAAATACAACGTTTGGATAGATTATATTGTTTTCCGTTGTTACATAATACCATACATCCATAATTTGAGTGATAAACCTTTAAGAAATGGTAGGATATGTGGTAGGCACCATGAAAAGATAGAGTAAATAATAAATAGAATTATTATAATAAATAATATCAAAAATGAGAAGATATTGTTAAAGTAACAACACAACCACACCAAATCGATCGTTACATAAAATGGGTCTTTTCATTATTACCTAACAATGGATTTAAACGATATGATACAGTGGAATTTAAGTAGCAATCAAAACAAACATCGTATTTAAACTAATAGTACAATACAATACGACGGGTAACAACCATCCAAACAAGGGGTGAGAGTATAAGTATTCTAACACATTATTACTATGAAAAGTATGAGTAGAAAACACCAAATTGATGTTTTTATTTAACTCAATCTCTTGAATATAGAAAATAACTTCGAACGATCTTTCATTGAGAAAATCGAAGTCTATCTTGAATAATCATCAATGAGAAGCTAATAAAATAACGAAATCCTAAGGTTGGACTGTCTCTACATTGACCCCAACAATCAGGATGAACTAATGAAAAAATATTGTGCACAACTCATGACTCTGAGTACTACGTGGAAAGATAGTGTGGGTATGTTTTTCTAGTTGACACGACTCACAATCTAATGTGGATAGACTAGAAAAACTAGGCATCATCCTTTATAACTAGGATAAACTCGGTGTTCCAAATGTTTGTGAATTAAGTTTGGAGGATATATAATTGGACATATTATGGAAGAATTAGGAGAGTTAAGGTAGTACAGGCAGTGATAAGATTAGGAATGAGACCATTCGGGAGAAGTTAGAGGTGACCCCTGTGGCTGACAAGATGAGGGAAGTGAGACTGCGATGGTTTGGACATGTATAGAGAAGAAGTACTGATGATCCTATTAGGAGGTGCGAGGGGTTGGATTTAGGGGCTACACGGAGGAGTAGAGGTAGACCGAAGAAGTATTGGGGGGAGGTGATCATACAAGATATGACGACACTTTATCTCACCGAGGATATGATCTTAGATAGGAAGGAGTGGAGGGCGTATATTAGAGTAGCAGACTAATAGGCTAGTAGGAATAGGTTAGCAGGATTAGTCGAGTCTTTATATCCTGTGATGTCATTATTCGTCCTATAGTTGTTAATTTTATGAAATTTACTTTCTAATATTGCTTTCTTTGTTAGTCATTCTTCCATATTTTTCTTTTCATTTTCCTTTTTTCCGTATCTAGTTTATTTTGCTATGAACTTTTGAGACGAGAGTTTCCCAGAAACCACCTCTCTACCTCTATGAGGTAGTGGTAAGGTTTGTGTACATTTTACCCTCCCCACCCTACTTGTGGGATTCCACTGGGTATGTTGTTGGTGTAAGCTGGTAGAGGCCATTGGATTCATCTTTTGCGCCAATAATCTGTCTCATATTGTGATCTTGCAACAAAAGAATCATTAAGAAATATTATGGCATAATATAGGGCACGAGTCACTTGATTGACTGATACAAGATTAAAAGGACAACCAGGAACATGTTTAGAGTGACAAAGAATAAAGGTTAACTTGTTCAACTGATTTTGCTTTTGGTTAGATCCCATTGCCTAAAGTAACAAGCTGGAGAGACTGAATGAATAATATTTGAAGAAAGTGATTTATCACGCAAAATATGGTCAGACGCTGGAGTCCATGACCTGCAATCCAAGGTTATTAGACTGTGAAACACATGCTGAAGTGTTATTCTAAGCAACTAAGGCTACTTGTGGCATAATTTCTCAATACTGAAGGAACTCATTATATTTTTCTTCATATAGGAAAATCACTAATTATGCATTGTGTCAGTCTTAGCAACATGACTTGGGTGGTTGACACTTGACCATGTAGAGAATAGCAAAGTGAAGACATTGTATCATGCTGTTTTCAGTGTCCTACATGGATAAGTACATTAATAATTTAACAATACTGTGTCTGTATGTGTCCTCTCACCTCTGTTGGGTTTAAGTTTCCAAATTAGATTGATAAATTCATGCTGTTCAGACTTAAAGAAACAATAGTTTGTCCTTTCTGATGTTCATTTCCAGCATAGTGTTGTTCATTCCCTAATGAGAGATAACTTGTTGAAAATTGATGTCCTTTTTGTTGTGTATTAATGGTCACAATAAGCTACACCCTATGCATAGTTGGTGTGCCAGAAAATTTTACTGATAACGATGGATTTCTACAAGAATGGGAAATGTAAAAACAACACATTTATTTAAATTCTGTGGGTTAAGATCGAAGTATAAGAAACTATACAAACACATTTTTTAAATTTCTGTGTCAAGGTCATGCTTTGTCTTGTTGCAAGTTATGTATTTTGTACTTCTTTATCATTTAAAGGATTCTTAGCCTCGCAATCCGTTTTCATATTTGTGCAGGACTAATATATTGGAAGCACACGTGCAAGTGCTGTCCCTCCTGAAAAGAGATTATACACCTGAGGATAGACAAGACCTTGTCAAGATGGTTTCGATGCAGGATTTGGAAGTTAAACTAGATAAGCTTCTATAATGAGTTTCAGTTGTCATAAAGCTTCTATTATGAGCTCCCAAATCTGTGTTTTCTTCAACTTCGACTTCTGTGATGGAGAATTTATCATGATGGAGGTTCTAGGAACTTTTCGGCATTGGGGAAGGTTTTAACCCAAGTGCAGTTCATGTACATCTATCCTGTGGTCATTATAGATCATACATGTAAAGCTTTATTGAAGGAACAACTTATAGAGTTGGCTTCAGGATTTGTCAGATGAATTTGCCGTTGATTCCCCTTACATGGACCTGGTTGGTTCAAATTTTTTAAATATCAAATCAAATCATTTGTGTTGGATTTTTAAATATACTAGTTTTTGGTAACGTGCCTTGCACATTTGTTCTTTATTATTATTATAATCATTATAAATTTATATACACACTAATAGTTTTGATATAACATAGTAATATTTGTCAAGTGAAAATATGTAACAATGAACTTATCTCTTTAATAGCGTGTGTTGTATACACATACAATTTCAATTATATGTTTTCCTCTTTAACATTTAGAACGACAAATTTTAATATTATTTAT
>JAPFFP010000080.1:3095916-3112253 GCA_026153255.1 Solanum medicagineum
TTACTTTTAAAAAATATTTTTAATTATTAAAAATTTTATTTTTTTTACTCCATTCCTACCTCTGAACTCCCCCTCCCCCCAAGAAAATTTTTAAATTTGAAGGTTGAATCTTGCGTTATGAATTGAGTCTCGCATAAGGTGTCGGGGTCGTGTCCTGAATCGGGGTTGATTTTCATGTTAGAAAGTATTTTTCTAAAAATTATTTTATACACTCTAGTTAAAAATAAACAATATTTTCTAAAAAAAAATATTTTCATTCACTAAATAAACAATAGAAAATATTTTGCAAAAGATATTTTCTACTCACCAACCAAACATGAAAAAATAAATTAAAATCAACTTGTTTTCTAAAAAATTATTTCTAGGGAAATATTTTCCTTCATACCAACATACCCTTATCATTAATTACATTAATTTCCCCATTACATTTTTCAGGACATTATTTTTATTATATTGAAATAATAACTTGATAAAATTACTCTTATTATTTATTATTTTTTAATCTTTATCCCAAGTCAATGATGAACAATTTTTGTTGGACGGAAGAAATATTTTTCTTACATTATTTGTATAGATCTCTTGACCCAAATTCTATTTACTTTTTATGCTTAAGTATTCATGTATAATATTCTCTTAAAAATATGTGCCATATAAGAATACTTATGGTCTTTAATTAATATCTTTTCAACCTTAATTCTTCTAATTAATGCGAGATTATGGTGCATATAATACAAATTATTTAACAAAAATCCAGTAAATAAGAGTATCAATATCAAAGGTAACTCATACCTATATATATAATAAAAATTATTTGTATGATATATTCAACGTGATTTTACAGAAGAAATTATTTTTGAAAAATGAACGATTTAAGCCATACATATAAAAATAGTTAAAAGAATAATGCTTTATCAACAATTCAATAAATAAAAATTTATAATCAAAACTCATAAGCTTAAAATCTTATATCCGCTTATAATTAACATGACTAAAATTTAAGAGAAGTTACATATAGAATACTTGGTTCAAATATTTATATTTGTTAGTTAAAATACATCATCCGACTATTTTTTATGAGTTATTTATAACAACAACAATAATATATTTATTGTAATCTCAAAAAGTGAAATCTAAAGAAGTTAATGTGTAAAAAATCATTGTCCCTATTTCGTAAAAATAAATAGGTAAATTTTGGTAAACTTTTTATTTAAATAAAAATGTCTCAAAAATAGTAAGAAATGAAATACACTTATTAAGGAGTTGACCATATAGATGAAAACTAGTGGGGAAAGAGACAGTAGGGAAAAAAAAAGTCATAGTAAAATAAAAAAATAAAATAGGACAAATAAAAGAGTACTAATAATAATACTGACACACAAAACTAGACCTCAATAACTATCATTAATTTTCTATTATAATTTACGACCTTCGTATATTTAAGTTTATGTCCTTAGAGATTTTATTAATTATCAATAAAGAAAATTAGATCAAGCTCAACTATTTATTTATAACTTCCATCGTAATATGCGATTCTGATATTTTTATATTCTTGATAAACTACAAGCATGACTGTTATGTCAATTTGCGTAAAATTTAATCCTAGCAAACTAAAACAATTTCCTAAATGAAAATGAATATGTTATTCTTTGGGATGACTCAATTGGTTCGGAGGATACCCAAGTTTGATGCTCTTTTAATGTCTTTTAAGTTGAGTCTGTCGCATAATGTTTGCTTAGTGTAACTTATGTTTTCTAGTATAGTTTGCATGTTATTACATAATGGAGAGTTTAGACCATCGTTGATGTATGGGGTGGAGTGTTAGTCGATTAAAAGCATACATGTTCAGAAGATGTAGGTCGCAGAGATGAGGATGTTGAGAGATGGATGTGTGGTTATAATAGGAGTGATAAGATTATGAATGAGATCATTCGGGAGAAGCTAGAAGTGACTCCTGTGGCTTATAAGATGAGGGAAGCGAGACTGCGATAATTTGGACAAGTACAAAGAAGGAGTACCGATGCTCCTGTTAGGAGGTGCGAGAGTTTGGATTTGGGAGTTACACAGAGAAGTCGAGATAGACCGAAGAAGTGTTGAGGGTAGATGATCAGACAAGATATGACGAAACTTGATCTTACCGAGGACATGACCTTAAATAGAAATGAGTGAACGTTGCGAATTAGAGTCGCAGACTAATAGGTTAGTAGGGTCAGATGGATTAATAGTAGGGTAGTAGGATTAGTCGTATTTTATATCAAGTGTTATCTTTATCTGTCATATGTACATTGGTGTTATTGTATTTGCTTTCCTTTTCCTTCTCTTTTTTTTCTATCTCTAGTTTATTCTGCTTATGGATTTTGAGACAAGGTCTGTGTACATTCTACCCTCCTCACACCCCACTTGTGCTATTCCCCTGAGTAGTATGTTGTTGTTGTTGTAAAGGGTACTCACCTGAGTTTACTTAGTCGGCAAAGAGTGCTCACTTGAAGAATAAAGACTGTAACGAGTGCTCACTCAAAGAACAAAAACTGTGACAGAAATTATAATAATTTTAAGTTATCCAAAGTTTTAAAAAAGGAAAATGGATATTTTGACATCATCACTATCCTAATAAACGTTACAAGTAAGGTCAATGTCAAAACAAAAAAATGAAAAATTTTTTGTGAACCAAAAAATTGTCTACCCCAGGGATTAGTCATAAAAAAAAGAGAAAAACTGCCTTTGTGTTACCAAACATGAATGCATTAATTACAATCTACCATTGCTTTCAATTTCTTCACCTATTTCTTGAGAGACCCCTTTTTCATTTCACCAAAAATAAAATTAAAAAAACCCCACTTTTTCCCCTGTCCTTTTTGTTTCAACAGTGTTCAATCTTTTCATCTTATAAAGACTGATGACAATGTTAACATAACATGGTTGCAGACCAAATTTCAAGAAAAAATACTAGGAAAAAAAATGACTTTTTGGATCCAAGATAAATGTTTTTAGTTGTCCAATGTTTTTTCTTTTTTAAAATTCAGCAAAAAATAATTTTTTTTAATAAGACATCCAAATCATTGTTTTGAGAAGCATTTTTGGGTGTCTCTGCAATCTCTGAACCTTGTCACGTGAAGTTGAGCAAAATAAAGTTCAAGAAACCAAAACCCCAAGTCTTGAAATTTTTTATACTATTTTATGGAATTTTTTAATTATTTTTTTGGATTTTTTGTTTTTTGGGGTTTCATCGAAAGTGAAAGTAGTAGTGAAGAGTGAAAAAGTTTAGTGATGTTGATGAGGAAGCTCACTAAATTTAGTTTGTTTTGTTGTGCTAGCTTTGTAGTCAAAGTTCTTGTTGTCAATTGATGATAATGACACTAATTGTTAGATCTGAAGATTCTGGTGTTGATAGTGATTTTGTTATAACTCTACAGACAGAAAGGAAAATGTCTTTTGGATCTTTCACTCTTCAAGATTCTATCATCAAATAAGAAAAGACTAGTTTTATCTTTTACCCAAATTGAAAAACTCCATCTTTGATGAATTTTGTTGTTTCCATTCATCAATGGTGACAAACCAACCAAATCAAGAATCCAGTTTTGGTTCTTAAGTAAGATCCCTTTTCTGTCAAGACTCCACTTTTTAACTCTGGATTTTTGAACTTTCTAGTTTTGGTGACACCCAACCAAATCAAGAATCCATTTTTTTGCTTTGCAATAGATCACTTTAGTGTCAAGACTACATTTTTAGCTACATTTTTAGCTTTGCCTTTTGAACTTTCTTGCTCCCATTCATCAACGGTGACACCCAACCAAATCAAGAATCCATTTTGCTAGCTCTCCTTTAGTGTCAAGACTCCATTTTTAGCTTTCCTTTCTAGTTTCCATTCATCAATGGTGGCACCCAACCAAATCAAGAAGCCATTTTGCTAGCTCTCCTTTAGTGTCAAGACTCCATTTTTAGCTTTCCTTTCTAGTTTCCATTCATCAACGGTGGCACCCAAACAAATCAAGAATCCATTTTGCTAGCCCCCCAGAAACTCCTTTAGTGTCAAGACTCCATTTTTAGCTCTCCTTTCTAGTTTCCCATTCATCAATGGTGAAACCTCCCAATTAAATCAATTGTTGGCTCTTCAGTAGATCCCTTTACTGTCAAGACTCCATTTTTAGCTCTCCACTTTGAACTTTCTAGTTTCCCATTCATCAATGCTGACACCACCCAACCACTCAAGTAGATCCCTTTTAGTGTCAAGACTCCATTTTTAGTGCTCAAAATTGTCAAGTTCAATGAAAATCAAGAACGCATTTTTCCTCTGGAATTGAACAAACTTAATACTCATTCACTCAACAACAGAAACATCAGTTTCAATGGCAATCAAGAACCCATTTTTGTTCTTAAGGTACTGTTCTAATCACAAATTCTTCTTTTTCATTTTCACAATATTTTCCATAGTTTTTCCTCTTGTAACATCAAGTGATGCTGAAGCACTTTTAGCATTAAGATCCACAATAGACCCCTCAAATTTTCTTGATTGGAAAAAAGGAACTGATTTTTGTCAATGGCAAGGTGTTAAAGAATGTATGGAAGGAAGAGTTACAAAGCTTGTTGTTGAAAATCTCAATTTGAGTGGTGTTTTGGACCAAAATTCCCTCAATCAATTAGATCAGTTAAGAGTTTTAAGCTTCAAAGAGAATTCCATTTCTGGCCAAATCCCAAAACTCACCGGACTTTACAATCTGAAATCCCTTTTTCTCAATAACAACAACTTTTCCGGTGAGTTTCCGGCGACTGTTACCCTCCTCCACCGTATCAAAGTTGTGGTTCTTGCCGGAAACAGACTCTCCGGCAGCATTCCTCCGGCGTTAACGAATTTATCCCGGCTGTATGTTCTTTATCTAGAGGACAATCAGTTCACTGGAGAAATCCCTCAGTTGAATCAGCTCAGTTTGAGGTTCTTCAATGTGTCAAACAATCAACTTTCCGGGGAAATCCCGAATACTCCGGTCCTCTCTCGGTTCAATGAATCATCTTTCACTGGAAATGTCAACTTGTGTGGAGTACAAATGCGTAAAAACTGTAGTTCATCAACTAGTCCATCATATCCCATCATTCCAAAAAATGTGTCTCATCATAAGAAAAGCAAAAAGCTTATCATCATCATTGTCCCGGTAGTCGCCGGAATCTTGATCCTCTGCGTTTTTATGGCGATTTTTATAGCATGTGTTAGGAAAAGAAGAAAAACTCGAGATGGAAAGAGTAAAGAAGTTGAAGCCGCGGGAGGCAGGGGAGGGGAAGAAGAGGGGACTAGTCGCGGTGGCAATGGCGGTGGTGGTTATAATGGTGGAAAAGAAGGGGCATTTTCATGGGATCAAGGAAGTGGAGGATTAGGAACATTGGTGTTTTGTGGACCAAGAGATCAACAAATGAATTACACCCTGGAGGATTTGTTGAAAGCATCAGCTGAGACATTAGGGAGGGGTATAATAGGAAGTACATACAAAGCCGTGATGGAATCCGGCTACATTGTGACGGTGAAGCGGTTGAGGGATTCAAGGTTTCCGAGGTTAGAGGAATTCCGGCGACATGTGGAGATTATTGGTAGGCTAAGACATCCTAACTTGGTCCCTCTTCGAGCATATTTTCAAGCGAAGGAAGAACGTTTGCTTGTTTATGATTATTTCCCTAATGGCAGCCTCTTCTCCCTTGTTCATGGTATGTATTCGTTGTTCATTTATTTATTCATAGTACATTTTGCTTTTTATTCGTTTTACTGTACTGAATCATGAATCGCAAAAGAAGGAAAGACAGGGATGCTTGAGCTTGTCAGTAGTGAAAGGAAGAAAAAACGGATATAGATGAGCTAGTGAATAGTGAAATGAAGTAAAAACTAAAACTGAGATAGTTGAGTTTGAGTAGTCAAAGAAAGAATAAAAGGTGATAGATTTGGCGGGATGAACTTGCACTTGAATGGTATAAGGTGGAATCAAGATAAGGTGAAACAACTTATTTACGTCTAGTATATACATCGAATTAATAGATGCATTGTTTTTACGAAATTAGTTATCGAATAGTTAAATATCGCCTAGCGCTCCTCTATTGAAGTTAAACTAGTTTAGTTTTGGGCAAATACCAAGTGGGGACAAATTCTTTTTCATGAGATCACTAGTTTATAACTCAAATCTCTCAAAGATTTGGTCCTTTAATGACATGACCCTTTCTTATTTCGAATTCAAATTTGTGATCTCTATAAGCTTGGCTATTTTGTGGGGAGCATCGGAGGACTTATTCTCACTTTATTTACCTTGTTTTATGTGTTTATATTTGTGTACTTTGCATATTTTCCTTGGTGTTTTTCCTTTTAATATATTTCTTTGATCTCCTTCAGTTTGCTTGCCCTTTTTCTTGTTTTGTTTTGTTGTTAATTTTGAATAATTTCCATATAATTGGTTTGGTAGTGTATCACTTTCTGGTCTTTCCTGTGGGTTCTGTTTGGTGATGGTAGGGAAGAGGGGGCCAACAAAGGAAAGCTTGTAGGAGCAAACAAAGAATTGAGTTAGCTAGCTGGCCAAAGTAGGACAAATATGTAAATTGTAAAGAAAGTTCCAAACTTGCTTTGGTATGCTGATGTGAAGATTATAGAAAAATATTATTTTTTTAAAATAATTAAGTTAAAGAAAAGATTGCGGATGTCATAGTATTTATACGTAAAGAGGACAAAGAACAGAAGGAGAGTATATTTCTTGGCCTTTTGCAATCTTATGAAGGATGATATTTCAGTCAAATGGATTGTGAAAAAGATGTTTATTGTGTTTCGGTTATTGCACTATTTTGTTGTTGTCACTGTTTGATACATTTGAGACGAGGGTCTTCCGGAAATAGCCTCTCTATCTCTATGAGGTAGTGGTAAGGTCTGCGTACATTTACCCTCTCCAAACCCCACTTGTGGGATTCCACTGGGAATGTCGTCGTTTTTGTTGGTACCGTTCCTTTTATGAATGCTATTTACTGCTTTCCTCATTCTTTGTCATGTTTTCTTCAATGCTATTTTTCCTTTCGTAACTACTCCGTTTAGTTTAGCTGCACCTGAGCCGAGGGTCCTTCAAAAATGATTTCTCTATCTCCATGAGGTAGGGGTAAGGTTTGCGTACACTCTACCCTAACGAGACCCAACTTGTGGGATTTCACATTGTTGTTATTGTTGGATAGTAAGATTTCCCTCCTGGAAATGGAAACTCAAATAAGGAAATCAAAGCAATGATGTCAATGCTACATTCGCATATTTTGGTCTTTGTCATTTACTGCGTACAGCCGAAACAGTTTTCCACCATATATGGAGATAAGACATGATACGTTGAAACCAGAAAGACAAAATCATAGTTTTCAACAATAAATATTCTATAAGATGATCTGTTTTGGCATTAGGGTTCTGAACGATACAAATAAAATGACCCTGCATGTTGCTTGAATTTGCTTATGTAAAAGCTTTTTTGTCTTCTGCTGATTTCACGACTTGTATAGTAAGCTGTTAATTGCTAAATTGACCATTGAACTTCCAACGATATCTGGAAAAGTAACCATTTTCCTCCTGATCCGAAACGAACAACAACATACTTAGTGTAGTCACACAACAACGGTCTTGGGAGGGTGGTGTGTACGCAGAAAAGTAGAATTTTTCTAACACTGATGTTTTAATACATGGGGAGGCAATCGAATTGTTGAAGAAAACATACGGGGCTCTCTTATTTTCATGTAGTTGGACAACAACACATTTTGTTATTCAAAAAATTATTCGAGATCATAACTAAGTTATACTTCTATGATTTTCTAATTTTTTTCAGGAACGAGGGCTAATAGTGGTTCGAAGCCTCTTCACTGGACGTCGTGTCTCAAAATTGCAGAGGATGTGGCTGCTGGATTGCTTCACATCCATCAGAACCCTGGACTGACTCATGGAAACTTGAAATCATCAAATGTACTCTTGGGGTCGGACTTTGAGTCGTGTCTTACGGATTATGGCCTCATGCCATTTAAGAATCCAGATACTCTAGAGGAATCAGGTGCTTCTTCCCTCTTCTACAGAGCTCCTGAGTGTCGTGACATTCGAAGGCCACTTACCCATCAGGCCGATGTATATAGCTTTGGCGTCCTCCTGTTGGAGCTCCTGACCGGAAAGACTCCATTTCAAGATCTTGTTCAAGAACACGGATCAGATATACCGAGGTGGGTGAGATCTGTTCGAGAAGAAGAAACTGAATCAGGTGATGAACCTGCCTCTAGTAACGAAGCCTCAGAAGAGAAACTCGGTGCTCTCTTAAATGTTGCTATGGCTTGTGTTTCACTTGTACCCGAGAATCGACCCACAATGAAGGATGTTTTGAGGATGATTCGCGATGCTAGAGCAGAAGCTCAAGTGTCCTCTAATAGCAGTGACCATTCAGCAGGAAGATGGTCAGATACTGTCCAAAGCTTGCCAAGAGATGAACATTTGAGCATATGAACTTGTATTGAGGCTCCGAATAATGCGTCTTGATTCTCCCTAAGTTGAGCATCATCGATGAATTCGAGTTCTCGGGGATTTGTTGATTCAGTTCCTGTAAAGTCTCAAGGGCTTTCTACTTTTCTTGTTTTTCTAGGTTTTAGCTGTTTGTATGTAGGAGATTTGCTTTTATACCAGTTGGATTTGACATTCACCAGTTTATGATACATTCTTGATTCAAAAGTTGTCAGCATGTTTTGTGAGAGATGTAATTGTAATTGAGGTTCCAACATTTTTTTTAACATAGCTTCTTGTTTGTGGGGCTTGAGTCTTGAGACGAGGGTTTCTTGGCATCAACCTCTTTATCTCTATGAGGTAGTGGTAAGGTCTGCGTACATTTTATCCTTTTCAGATCCCACAAAGTGGGATTCCACTGGGTATATTGTTGTTGTTCTTGTTTGTATCCAACTTCATGATTTATGCTGCATGAAAAAAGAGATAATCTACTCTGGGCTTCGGTTTAGTGGTAAGAGCTTGCTTTTTTGCCTTGGGGCATCGCATTTTGTATAACGTAACAAAGTCTTTCTCTATTGTCTTTAGTCTGGTTTACCCTAAAAGTAAGCTATGATGTTTAAGTGGGACTAAAATGAATAAAGAGATATCCTAATTATTCGTTGAGTTGCAGAAAAGTGGTCCTTGAAAATTTCTCAGTTCGAGTATCAAGAGCTTCAAATTTTATGCATCTTTTGATTACTAATACCGAATTGAACCTAACAACAACAAGATAGTGTAGTCCAACAAGATGAGATCTATAAAGGATGAAGTATATGCAAATCTTTTTCCTATTGCTAATATTGATAGTACCAAGGGAGAAACAAGTATGAGCGTCAAACTTGCCTAGGCCCACCCAATAGGATAGCAAGACGTACTCGATTAACTATCACCCTTCTATCCTAATTCATAATCTTTAAATTCAGTTGAAGATGCATTATATCTTGCTTGATCACTTCTCCCTAATTCTTCTTCAACCTACCTCTACCCCTTCTTGAATCTACCATCGCCAACCTATTACACCTCCTCATTAGGGTCTCTTCATATTCTTCGAACATCTCAGCTTGCTTCCTCATCTCGTCGACCACTAAAGTCACTTCCTTCATTTCTAATCTAATTTTTTCTCGTATGTTCACACGTCCACCTTAACATCCTTATTTCCGCACTCTTATCTTGTGAACACACAAGATAAAAGTGTGCACGTTGACCTTGCTTAGATGATCCTACATTCACATTAATGCCAAGTCATGCCTCATGCCTGGTGTGCTGTCTTATGTATTTCTTTAGTTATCACTGAGAATATGTATTTATTTGTGTTCATATGACTTTAGCTCCAGTCAAAGAGTAACACGTGGAAATAAGACAACAAATAATGAAGTCAATTATTGATATTATTATATTCCACGTGTTTCATAGTATGAGTAGGTTTTTCGTTGTCATTATTTTATGCTTGACGATGTTGAGAGTCATTTCGTAAAAGGCGGATATGAGATAAGCATAATAGATGTGTCGGAGGAACGTTAAGTAATTGATAATTTATCCTTTTCGAATAAGGATTTTATATCTTCATTATTTTCACATAAAATATATTAATTTTTATTAATATATCTATCGTTTATTTGTCAATTTAAAAAAAAAACATCATGAGATATTTATTAACTGTTGATTTGACGCACTTCGATTAATTTTAGGAGTATTTGCTAGCTTTACTAGCATATGTATAAATACTTCTATCTATCAAGACTTCGATTAGTTCTACCATATAACTATTATCTCTTACCAACATAAATATCAAATAATTACGTCAAATGTATTGATTTATCAAATAGTCAGTTAACTAATAATTAGTACTGATTTTCTTGTAGCTTCTAATACTTAGTAGTCAAGGACACTACAATGTGTGGAAAAAATTGAGCAAGAGAACATGCGGTAGGATTCACATTTTGTAGACCCCTATTTGGTTTCATTGGCATTGGTTCCTCATTAAATTCAACATTATTGAGGTTGTAAATTCAAGAAAAAAAGTTCTTTTTTTTAAAAAAATAATAATTGGGGTAATGATTGAATAATGCAAAATGACTCTTTAAACTATCTGCGCTTCTTTCAATTGTGAAGTAACAGTTAGTCTATGCAACTTTCGACGCTCATCATGGGTCATTTGGAAACAGTCGCGCTACGTTTTTAAACATAGGGGTCAGGCTGCGTACATCCGACCCCCCCTTACCCCGCAATTGGCGGGAGCCTTTGAGGCACTGGGGCAATGTTATATAATATAGTAAAAAAATATTTTTTAATTTGACGCATTTTACCCTCAAGAAATGAATATTATACAGAGTGGCTCTACTCACCAAAAACACCTAAAATGACCTATCTGCCACTATGAAGATCTGATCCAAAGCTTCTTCTTCATTTTGGGGAAAGTATAGTGAAGAATCAGAGGGATTCGTTTGCATTTTTGATTCTAAAAACAAAAAATTTGGAGAAAGAACCAGAGAGAAATATGTCAATGGCTGCATTTATTAAGCTGGAGGATTCTCCTATGTTTCAGAAACAAGTTAGGTTTTCGCTGATCCCCTTTTAGTTTTATTTGAATCTTTTTGAAAATTGCTTTCTGGGTTTTTGAGTTTGATGAATTTTGTGTAAAGTTTTGTTTTTTGATAAAAAGTTATTGCTTTGTAGCTGAGGTCTCTTGAACATACTACAGATGACCTTAGAGATCGATGTCAAAAGCTGTTTAAAGGCTGTAAGAAGTACATGTGAGTACTCAATTTTATCATTTTATTTGGTTTAATAGCTTATCTTTACTGTAATTAGCTATAATGACTTAAAAAGCTGGAATCTTTAGTGCAGTTAACTACATTTCAATCCAAACTAATGTAGTTGGCTATATGAACCATCTATATGCATTATGCTCTTTTTTTGATAACCTTGGCGCTGTGCTATCTCGACTAATTCCACGATATACTAATTCTGTCCATCTAGGCTAGGATAGACGGAAAGACATCACCTACTGTTTTTTTGGTCTCTATTTGAGGTTTGAAGCTAAGGATTCATGGTTCTTATTATTTTCATGGCATATTAGAGGTTCTCTAAAAGCTGTAGGTTTATAGTCAATCATCATTTGTATCTCTCTCTCATTGACACGTTATTCCCTTTTCTATGCTGTTGCCAAATTTGTTTTTCCGCGAAAAGTCTCATTCTCTTGTTCTATTTGAAAGTTCTGGTTTCTTCAGCAGTATTTATTGGTTTAGGTAGATGCTATTTCTTGACACCTAGTTATTTCAGGGAAGTTCTTGGAGAATCACAGAATGGAGACCTCATGTTTGCCGAATCATTAGAGGCATTTGGTGGTGGTCTAGACGACCCTCTCAGTGTGTCCCTAGGAGGTTAGTTGGTTTTACTCATCCAAACTATCACAAAGTTCTCATTTTTGCTAATTTTCTTTGCAATTGTCAATTGTTGGGCCCTTCCCCTTACCCTACACATAGCAAGAGCTTTAGTGCATCAGACTTGCCTTTTAATTGTCAATTAGTGCATCATGCCGGCTGTTTGTTTTCTTGAAGGATGTGTTTTTTTCCTCTTCAATTTTAATGCTGGATTTTGGAATTCTCATATCGATGATCACCTTGAAGATCACATTAAGTTTGGATTGTCTTTTTCTTTTTAGGAAGGTAACAGTTGTATTTCTGTTTAACAAAAGTTAGACACCCCGGAGGTGGCATTAAGTTTAGAATTCTCATGTAAATGTTCTTCTTCTCTGAGTTGGCATGTTCCCGAAAGGAATCCACACCTTTCTTAATTGTTTTATGGATAATCTCTCGTTAACCTAGAGAGCTGCTGAGTCAATATTAAGGTGAGGCCTAGATTCTTAAAGCCTGAAAGTTGTCAGCTAGCACTCTTATATGGGTGTTGTTGAGAAGGTGACATTGAAAGTCATGCTCATAGTTGTCGGTTAGTGCTTTTATATGGATGTTTGTTTAGAAGGCAAACCTTTCATGTTGTTGAAAATTCTCCATAGGATGATCAGAGAAGCACATATTTGTTTATCTTTGTCCCTGTTGCTGTTTTGTTATTTGTTTTCCTTCTTTGTTTTTTTTTCATGGAGGCAGCATGGGATGGAAGTGTTCAAAACTTGCTAACTTGTAAAGATGATTGGATGTGGTTTACATGACTTGTATTTCTGTAGACTGTTAGTTGGTATGTAATGGAATGGAAGTTAAAAAATGTTTTCAAATCATATTAAGCACAATCAAAACTATTTGACATGGTAGTTTTGGGGAAACGAGCAATCAGGGGTTAAGCTCTCTTCTTGCCTTAATTAACAAGCTAAGCACTCAGCTTCTCAACTCATTATTATGCTTGATCTCCATTAAATGCCTACTATAAACATAAAATACATCCATTTGATTCATCTCTCTAATTGAGTCCTGGCCAAAGTCAAAGTCATACATTGTGCAGTCAAACTGATGGACCAAATTTATTTTCAGATTACCCATAACTTTCTAAATTCAAATTTATTGCTAGTACTCTAATCAAAGTCCTTAAAGTGTATCAAATGCACAAGTTACTAATTTGAGGTTTTAGGGCTCAATCCATGAATTTCTAAGTTCAAATTCTTTGAATCAAAGCCAATTCATGTCGTTATCATCATTTACCAAAAATACTTCATTTAAAATCTTAAATATTGATGTCCATATCTCTAATAGTAGTCAAAGAGAACCCCTAGGTACCTTAAACAAGAGCTAATAGTGAGCTTTTGGTCATTTGGGATTCTAAACTAGTAGCAAAAGCAGACCCATAGGTTGCTCTTCTTTCATATTGTGTAAAGAGCGCAAGCAATTGCTTTTCTAGAACCTTCTCATGAGCCATTGACATTACTACATGGGTTTTGCTCCATTTTATTGTTCTTATTCATCACTTTTAAATCTCAAAGTTTGGCAGCACACCTTAGAGAATAGAACCAGTTTGGTTTTTGCTTAAAATTCACTACATACCACATTTTAAAGACCCAATAAGCTGTCCCCTATACCACCTTCTTTGGGGCTTGGATTCATAATCAGTACTTCATATGAAATATCACTAAATGCATATTGTCATCAGGGAAGCGCAGCAGTGCTGCATTTTTGACACAAAAACCAATTCATCTTAATAGGCTATTCAAGACCCAAGTCATTCATTACATTAAATTTCATTTGTTTGCTCAATCTATCATCAAAGTCGATATACTTTGTCACCTGAAGTCCAAACGTAGCCATTGTGACATGTCACTATGGTAATTCCTTTATAGATTGGAATTCCAAATCTTCAAGTTGTATATCCTGTACACATGTACATACATATAACTTGCCGAAGTAAGAGCAATTACAGTTAAGAAATAATTCATAAGCCAATTTTAAACTTCTTGGGATAATTTATGGTGCTACTTAACATCAAGTACATCAAGGATTAACAAAAAAAATTATATGGTCTTAGCCCGAAAGCACTATACAGTTATAGTTCATTCTAATAAATGCCCCTTTGCTTTGTTCGTCTTCCTAAGTTCTGTCTTCAATTGTTAGTGTATCATAATTCCATGAAGCCTTGTCCTCTTGCTTTAATGTGGGTCACTTGGAAAGAGCGGAATAGAAGAGCTTTTGAAGGGGTGGAGATGAACTTTGCTCAATTGAGGAGTAGTCTCCAATCCCTTATTTTCCTTTTGTGCACCCATGTAGTTGATATAGGGGATTGGGTAGCTTTTAGAGAACCATATTTTGTAGGTTTTCTCCTTTTTTTTTTTTTTGGGTATACCTCTTGTATACGGCCGTGTTGGTCTTGTTATTATCAATAAAATCTTCAATTTGATCAAGAAAATAATTCCATGTAGTCTTGATTAAAAAAGATCATAATTCCACGAAGTGTTTGTAGTTCTATTTGCAAAATGCGCATGCTGATATGTGAAATTTCAAGTTGTAGTTCTGTTGTCACTTGATGGAGTTGATACGGGCGAGTTGGTCTGTTATTTACTCCATTTATATTTCCAAAGTATGATTGCCTAATGTAATTTGCTAATGCTGTCTCTATGCTCACATTGTGAAGGTTATAATTAATTGAATAAAAAAAATAAGCTTATTAAGATTATATATCACTCTTAAATGCATCCGAATGTCAGGTCCAATCATAATGAAGTTCATCTCTGCATTGCGTGAGCTTGCTACATACAAGGAACTGATCCGTTCCCAAGTAAGTGGATGTATTGTAAATATTCACTGTAGTTCACACTTGAGCCTTTTGTTAGAAGCTTTGTACTCTTCTATTAAAGCCTATTCTCTGTATATGGCACCCTGTTATGTTTTATTTTACTTGAATACTCCCGTATTAGTCATTTTTTGGTCTCTAAACTTGTGTCAAGAACTCATGGAGTGGGTTCATGAATGTAGATAAGTAATCGATCGGATGAGTTCCATAAAATCATTCAAGGTGAGTTATAGTAGATAAGATTCGGTATGATGCATGGCTGAGACGTAGAGTCGTACATCCTTGAGGAATTACCAGGTTTATAGAACTTTTCTCATATCCTGAAGCAATCATAGCCCAGGGTAAATCGACTAATGGCTGGACCATTAGATTTGTGAGGAATTGTTAGGGACTGGGAGAATGATTGGCTATTACTATAGAACATGGTGAAAAGAAGGTACAAAGGTCCCTGGAAAGCTACATGGAAAAGCATGGCACCAACAAAGGTGAAATGTTTTTCATGGTTGGTAGTGAGAAAAGGCATGTCTAACTCATGAAGCACTTCAGAAGAGGAAGATCCAGATAGCACCCAGATACTAACACTCACCTATTCCTTCACTGTAAGGTAACAGCCCAAATTTGGGACTCTTCATTTCTCTGGCTAGGGAGAATTGGACAATGCTATGACGTGCTGCAGACTGTCTGAGCTGCTGGATCAGAAGGGGAGGGAGCAAAAGTCAACAAAGGTGGTGGAAAACTGGACCAGCGTGCATATGGTGGAGTATATGGAAAGAGAGAAGTTTTGAAGGCAGATCAAACTGCATACAGAAGATCACATGGAATTGTATATCCTATATGTTTTTGGTGTAAAAAACAATATATAGATGATGAAGTACAGATTGTGGACTTCTTAGGAGTTTTGAATTAACTTCTTGTGATCACACTTTTGGAGGTGGCCAGCATACCCTAAATGAGGAATGCATGTTACCAGTTTCTAACCCCCCCTCCCAAAAAAATAAAGAAAAAAAAGAAAGGTTCTCTGATGAACTGTGATAAAAGAGAATTCTCAGCAAAGGCCTTCTATCACACATTCTTGAATATTGGGAAATGCTCAACTCAGTGGTTTTGGTAAATGCCTAGTAAATCACGGCAGTCCTTAAAGTTGTTTGTTTTGGCTGAATGCGAGCTTGTATCCTCAGAATAATCTGGAAAATGGCATGTCATTTTGTGTAACACGTGTCACAATTGTGAAAGACAGTTGGAATATCATAATGGTCTTTTTTTGTATCCGTACCATTGAATGGTGGAATCCATTTCTTAATTCATTTGTTGTCTGGTAATGCTTAAGACACTAAAAGTCATTATTATGTCGAGAGGAAAGAATGCGCGCTTATAAACACATCGGAAGATATGGAGTCCAGCATGAATTTGGTAGGTAATGTGGAGAGAGAAATCATAGGTGCTCTGAGTGAAGATAGGAGACTCTACATTGGCTGCAGTCCAAGTGAGATTTTGAGATCGAGGTTCCTCACTGGCTGAAGTCCACATGTGTACTCTTTTAAGTATTAACTTTTGTGTAATTTAAAACATGTGGATGCTACAGATGTTCTGATGGATTGCA
>JAPFFP010000080.1:3112353-3128859 GCA_026153255.1 Solanum medicagineum
ACATGTGTACTCTTTTAAGTATTAACTTTTGTGTAATTTAAAACATGTGGATGCTACAGATGTTCTGATGGATTGCATTGGCTTCCTACAAAGAACAAAAGGGGAAGTAGTCCATGTTCTTGTTTGTCTACATTTAACACCTACTTGGTTTTGCTTTGCAAGTAACATGCCACCACTTATTATTGTTTTTTTTAATAGAAATATGGAAAATGTCAACAGAATTGTGAGAATTAAAAAACAATTTTCACATTTTACTTAGAAAAAGCGAAGTTCTGTGAATCGCTCTCTTCAGCTCCATGTGCATAGCAACATTGCGCTAAGTGGAACCGCAATCATTCTTATCAGACACCAATCTTTCTGTTGTTGTAGCTACACCCCTTATACACGATTAAGTTTTCTATAGTTACAAACTTGTTAACTAACCAAATTGTTGCTTCTGAGATGTTCACTACTTTTCTTTCATTTAAATGCCATAGAAGTGGAGACACAATTAGAAATTTGCACTTGCAATTTTAGAATGAAGCCATTAGGAGGTTTCTATGGGATCAAAATGAAGTTGTTTCAGTACCTTCTGTAATTGGATGTGCTAAGCTAGTCTGATTATGTTGCTCCATTTTATGTCAATGCTTATTCTGATAGAGTTGTACGAAAAAGTAAGACATGCTATAACCTTTGCAGGTAGAACATGTGCTGGTGGATCGTGTGAACCAGTTTTTGTCTGTCGATTTGCGGGATGTAAAGGTGATCTCATTTGGTATTATTTCCACTAGATTAAGTTTTCTCTATCAGTCTATCTCTGCTTTATAGAATTAGGGAGCATCTTTTTTGGTGTGTGTGAGGTGTGTGTGTGATAAGGTAAACAATTTTATAAGTAATGGGAAAAACCCGTATACAAGTTGTATACCAAAAAGGTAGAGAACCTACAATGAAACATGGCTCCCTACAGAAACCAGTCCACTATATTTGGTGGCACCTCACACATTAGGGTGCTGTTACAAGTTTTCCCATTTAGATGTTAGATTTTGCTTGCTATTCCGTAATTGATAGATTATACCAATTCAATGAGAAAATTGCTTCTATTTCATCAAATATGTATGTATCAAATGAATTATTTCCATTTTTTTTTTGAAACTGGTAAGGTTGTATTCTTCAGCATTAAGGGTATGCTGGAATTGTTTCTATTCTATGCGACATTCATTTCCATGTGTGGCTCTAAAGTCCTACAACTGTTCTTAGTGAGTGAGAAAATAAAAGAAGGGTAGAGAGGTATTGATTACTTGATAATCTAAAGAATACAAGATATATTTATTTATGCACAACATTCACCGGAAGCAAGAACACTTTGGTTAGATTGATGGTCGATAGAAACTTGGAAGGCGAGTAAGTTTATCATCGATGTTCTGATACAACCACAACTACAACTGCTGCTGCAACAACCAACAACCAACAACAACAACAACAACATACCTAGCGATATCCCACAAGTGAGGTCTAGGGAGTGTAGAGCATATGCAGACCTTATTCCTACTTTGTGGAGGTAGAAAGGTTGTTTCCAGAGGATCCTTGGCTCGAGTAGAGCAAATCAAAGTAGGTATGAAAAGGAAAAACGACAGTGAAGAAAATATAACAACTAACAAGGAAACTGTGACCACAGCAAAATGGTGCAATAACCTAAACACCATAAACAAATGATATTGAAAATCAAAAGCAAGACACTACAAGAATAAGACTAATACTACGACAGACACCACCAAGCCTAAACCTTTATGCAAAGATGCTACTGCAACAACCATTATGCTGTAATTCCAAACTAACTGGGTTAACAGTCAACTATAAGAATTCTCAATATTCATATGCTACAGTTAGAGCTGTTTCATTTTAATATCTAATGTTGAAGAATCCACGTTGGTTGAGAGAATAAGTTATTGCTTCTTTTATTGTCTCAAGCTATGCTCACTTCATGAACTTACTTTTGCGGCTGAGTTAGACCCATTGTCTATTTCCTTAACATGTTTTGGAGGTAGAATTATTTTTGGTTAACCAAATGTTGAGGTCCATGAATGGTATTGATGCTCCGGATGACTAGTTCTGGGCATGCGGGTGGATGTTGGAGTGTGCCGCTTTGGTTTTGGGTATTAGTTGTTGTCTCCTTATATAGTCTTAGACAATCCTCACATCATTACCTAGTTTTTGGGATGGGTTCTGCCAAATTCCCATTTCTTAATCTCAATACTTTGTCTTTCAGTATAAGTTAGGAGTTCTCTAAACTTAGAGGTTCTCTACATTTTATATTGATGCACAATTTTAATTTTTTGACAATTGGTTATTAATTTATTGATATACAAATCTCTAAATTGAAAAAAGAAGAAATATAAGGGAAGAGATTGAATGTGTGAAGACAAGTATCCTATGCTTGCATCTTTATTTTTATACTATTCAATGCTTATAGTTACATTCATCGATATACCCAGTTTACTATATCACCTCTGAGTATATTTTACTTAAATAAACTCTCTGACGTAAACTCTCTAACATAATTGTTATCGTCTTCATTTACTTCCCTTTAAGTTTATTGACCAATATTCTTCAATTAACGAAAGAAATAAATTGATAATGACAGCAAATGGATTAGTATGTGGAGGAGTTTGAACTATCTTTGTTTTCGGTACTAACCTGTAGGTCTAGTGAATTTAGTACTGAGATGTGTATCAAGCTGAAGTGGCAAATAATTTTCGCTAGAAATAACTCTCTAAAAATTGATGAAAAGGATGCATTGAAAATAAGCGCATTCCTTTCCAGAGTTTGAAGTTGAATTGCCTTATTACCTTTTATTTTTGGTGTAACCATGTCCTCCCAAAAGTGGTGGAGGATATTACTCATTTCTTTGACGATTTAGGAGGGGTATAGATGATGGATATTTTTCTGGTTTTGCTCTTTGATATAATTACTACTGAAATACACCATGGGTATATTCGTGTCTATAAAATGTTAACTTTATCCCCCAAAAAAAGTTAATGAGAAGGGGAAGGTACTGACTAAAGAAAGAGGTGATGTTCTCTACCTTTAAAAAAAGAGGAAAGAATGAGGGGATGTTTCTATTCTACTTTCCATTGGTTTCATGAAATATCTGCGGCAGTTGTACTGTAACGAGAAAAAAGTCAAACATTATAGTTCTGGGATAAGTCATGAATTGTAGATCAGTGTGTGGATTTTCTGGAGTTGTTAGCTAGAAAAGAGTAGCAGATTGTCTGGACAGGCACTGTTTCATTTCTTGTATCCTTCTGTACCTTCTCGGTACTATTTCAATAATACTTTACCCTATCCAAAAGAAATAGTCATGTTCATTAGTAGATTCAAATCCCAACAACTTATTACTACTCTGCTATTATATGGAACAGGCGGTTTCGAGAGCGTTCCGCCAGTTTTTGGCGGCTTTCACTTTCAATCTTGTATTTCTAGACGTAAATGACGTATATAATAGAGAGGCTTTATATTGTTGGTAACTTTATGTTAACCTGTTTCCATCTTTATTCATCCTCAAGGTTACCCTTTAATTATGTTTCCATTATTTGTAGTTAATCCTTCCTTCATTTAACCCCAAAGCGATGGTTTCTTTTCCCTTTTGGGGGAGTGGGGAGATGGCTGTTTTAGTTAGGAATTATCTCCGTGTTGTCAAATCCTGCATTTTGGACAACTATTCATCAGTTCATTTCTCCGGAAAAAAAAAAAGTATGATTTATTCGAGAAAAAATTATAAAATTTAGCCATCAGTTTGTTGAACTTCCTGGCCAGCCTAACTTTAGGTGTCATTCTGTCAGTGGATGCCTCTGAGTTGCTTTTGACATAAAAGGTTTTATACTTAGATGTGAATGTGGCTGATGATTCATCTCTAAGTTTGCAGGAATCCCGTCGCCGGTTTGATAAAGCTGCATCCACTTATGACCAGGTAATGGAGATATCTCAATAGAAACAGGTGGAAAGCTGCTTTTTTAAATGCTAAGAAGATTTCCTGTGCAAAATTCTATATTCATTAGGAAGATAACACTTCCAGCTCTTTTTGTTATTAATTTCATTCTCGAATTGACTGCCAGGCACGTGAAAAGTTTTCTTCTCTGAAGAAGAATGCACGGGATGAAGTTGTTACTGAACTAGAAGAAGTAAGCCCTTTATCTGAAAAAGGTTGTCTTTGTGGATTGTTCATCCTCATGTGCGTATCTTTCTCTTTTCTCTGCGTAACTTGATAAGGTGTAACTCAACACAAACTAGTAAATGTTGCAAAAATTACCAACTAAAGGTGATTGGCTGCCTGATTATTATGTGTCCAAATAAAATAATGCCCTAAAGAACCTCAAATCTTGGTTGGCAATAAGTCTTTTTTATAGGACCCCTTTGAGGAATCAGTTACATGCTTTTTTACCTTGAGGAAAATAAAAATAGAGGTTAAAGATGTGCCTTGGGAGGAATTTGTAAGAGAATTCATCCTCATGAACATGGTCACGGATGAATATCTTTGTCCAACCACATCTTCCATGGTACTACCATTTTTTTATTTTATAGAAATTGTGTGGGTATAACAAGGGACAGGATGAGGAACTCATTTGTCATGCTTTAAGTGAACATCATCCATATTGTTACCGATAATTTTATAGGCAGGATCTTAGATTAGGGAAAGGATAAATAACTCAAGCTCATGCTCTACTTGAAAAAAAAAAAGAAGAAAAGAAATAAAGAAACTCACCTCGTGCTTCTGGATTTTGTTAAGCATATCATCCCCCCTTCTTTCTTGTCTCTCTTTGTTTTCCGGTTGTTGTAAAATGAACTTCACAAAATGAATAACGTAGATAAATGTTCGGGTAAAGCTCGCCGAAATCTTTTATTGTTACGAGGCTTTTGCATGAAACATTTCTTAGAGCTTTTTACATATATAGACATTGCTTCCAAGTCCGGGAAACGAATTGTGATTAATTAATGGACAAGCATTTAACTTATATCTTGTTCTGTTTTGATGCTAATGATATCCCATTCAGGTTTTTATGAACTATATCCAACTTCTGTATTCCCTCTGTTTTATATTAGTGCTTATCTGTCAAGAGAAACATTTGAAGTTATTAGGAGTCAAAATTGGGAATTGGAAATTTACAGCTTTTTCTGCGACAGGAGCTACATAACTCAAAGTCCACTTTTGAGAGAAGCCGTTTCAATCTAGTATGTATAATGGATACAAGAATCTTTTCCACACTTTTTAGCAAAAGTTCTTTCCTCAAGGTTCTAATTTATAGCCTCGTTGCCTCAAGGATTTCAGGTAAATGCTATCACGAATGTTGAAGCCAAAAAAAAATACGAGTTCCTGGAATCCTTTAGTGCTATTATGGATGCACATCTGAGATATTTCAAGCTGGTATGATCTTTTTTATCTTCTCTTTGATGCAGTTTTGTTTCAATCGTTAAACTAACAAATTTAAATGCTTGTTGAATGTAGGGTAATGACTTATTGAGCCAGATGGAGCCGTTCGTCCATCAGGTACCCATCACACGAGTTAATTTTTTAACTTATATTATGAGTGACTAGCTACTGACTGGAAAGAGGTAGTATCATCATGTTGCCATTTGTTCATCTTGGGTTTGACAGACTACTGGTTTTCTTATGCTGTGATTTATTCTTGTTCCTTCTTTCTTGACCATCTTTCATTGTTTTTCTGGTTTCTTGTTGGAATGTGTGTAAATTACATTTAAGGTGATTGATCTTTGCATAAAATAGCTCACTCATAGCTCTTAAGTGCATCTTGGTTTGTGCTTGCTTACTATATTAATATACTGCTGCCTCATTATCATGGAATTGATTTCTAGCCTTATAAATTTATGAAAGTGAAATTAATATCATGGAAAGTTGGGGGGGGGGGGGGGTAAATGGGGGGGATAATAGGGCCACTGTCAGGAAACTACTACAGTAGTGGGTGCTGATATTTGTATTCTAGTTGAAGCAAATCTAGAAGGGCCAATTGATGGAGTGATACAGAGTATATGGAGTGACAGATGGGTGTGAGAATTCCATAAAGAGGCAATAGGGAACAGTGGGGGAATTGTAGTCCTCTGATATAAAAGGGTATGGACTGGAGAAATGGTGGAGGTTGGGGATCTAAGTATTACTCGGAAGTTCACAAGGGTAAATGAGTTTTCAGCTGGCACATTATTGCAGTCAATGCAGCTTATAATGGGGAGATCAGGAAGTCATTGCTGGAGGAATTGTTAGCCATTAGAAGCAGTTATGCTTGGCCATGGATAGTGTGTGGTGCCTTTAATTGTGACCAGATTCCCTCAGAAAGAACAAACTGTTTGAAATTTAGTGGTGCTGTGACAGATTTCTCCTGCTGCGTTGAGGAACTGGATCTGATTGGTCCTCCTTTATTTGGAGGATCATATACTTGGAGGAGAATGAGAAACCATAGAACTGCCTCAAGTATTGATAAGGTCCAACTTTATTTGGAGGATCATATACTTGGAGGAGAATGGGAAACCACAGAACTGCCTAAAGTATTGATAGGTTCCTACATTGTGCACAAGGGGGGTGGGGTGGGTTTGGGGGGCGGGAGTTTTTCTCAGATCAAGCAAGGTGTGGTACCAAAGTTAACTTCAGATCACAATCCTATTGCTTTGACGTGTGGGGATTGGGAATGGAAGAAATCCTACTTCAAAATTGAGTCATGGTGGCTGGAAGTGGTGGGACTCAAAGAAAGAATAAAGAAGTGGTGGAATTCTTTCAGTGTTGAAGGAAGAGCAGGGTTCATACTAGTTAAAAAGATGAAATGCTAAGCTGAAAGAGTGGAGCAGGGATAACAAAGGTAACTGGAAACAGAAAAAAGAAGATATTTTGAACCATATAGCAATCGAGGAAGCACAAAGGAACACAGGGTTCTCACTGATGATGAAGTTCTTCAAAAGACAAATCTTTGCCATGGAATTTGACGAGGTAGCCAGGAATGAGGAGATAGCTTGGAAACAAAGGTCCAGGATACCATGGGTGAAATGTGGTGACAAAAACACAAAGTTCTTCCATAAAAATGCAAGTTCACGCGGGAGGTTCAACTCTATGGAACAACTTCAAGTGGAAGGAGTCATGGTGAAGGATCCTGTTTTGATCAAGGAGGCAGTTCAGAATTTTTACATGAACTTATTCAAAGAGTCTGAACAATGGAGTCCTGATCTTAATATAATGGGTGTAATTGTGGTTTCCGAGGAAGAACAGACCTGGCTGCAAAGACCTTTTGAAGATGAAGAAACACAGAGAAAGTATTAGAATGTATTCCGTGGAGAAGGCACCTGGTTCAGATGGCTTTCCAATAATTTTCTTTCAGACTTTTTTGGGAGGTACTGAAGGGAGACAAAATCAACACTCTTGTCTTTTTTCCACTCAAAATCACAACTTCGAAAAGAGTTTCAATGAAACTTTCATAGCTCTAATTCCTAAAAAGGTTGGAGGTTCAGAGCTGAAAGATTACAGGCCAATCAGGCTTATAGGAGGTGTGTACAAGATCGTTGCTAAGCTACTGGAAGAAAGGCTTAAGAAGGTGGTGAGCAAATTGGTTAATAAAAATCAAATGGCATTCATAACAGGGAGACAAATCAGGGATGTTGCTATGGTAGCTAGTGAATGTATAAGTTCAAGGATAAAAGGTCGAATTGCAGGTCTAATATGTATGTTGGACATCAGAAGGCTTATGATCATGTGAACTGGTCTTCCTACTAAACATTTTGAAACAAATAGGTTTTGGCAGTAAAATGGAAAGAAGTGTGCATCAAGACAGTGAGGTTCTCGGTCCTAATAAATGGAGAACCAGTTGGTTTCTTTCCTTCAGAAAGAGAATTGAGACAAGGGGCCCCTATCTCTCTTCCTCTTTTTTCTTGCAATGGAAGGTTTTGATAGCATGATGAGAATAGCTACACGACATACATGGATCAGAGGCTTTCATATAGGAGGCAAATTAGGGGGTGGAAAAGAGCTCAGCCACCAATTATATGCAGATGATACAGAGGCAGAGCAACTTAACTATATCAGACTATTCTTGATCCTTTTTGAAGCAGTATCAGGCCTAAAGGTCAACCGGGGGGAAAACAGTCTGATTTATGTCAAACATTTTCCCAAGATTCTAGGACTGCAAATATCTCAGGCTGCAAAATTTAGTGACTACCGGAGAAAGCAGAAAAGAAGTTGGTTCGGTGAAAGTACAATATCTCTCAGTGGGGATAGAGTGATTCTGGTAAACTCTTTCTTGAATTCTCTCCCTACTTATGTTATGTCCTTATTCCCAATTCCTTCAGAAGTTGTCAAAAAGTTGGTCAGACTTAGAAGGAATTTCCTGTGTCAAAGGTTATTACCTGGTGAAATGGAATACTGTAATGTTGAGCAAAGGAAGAAGTAGTATGGACATCAAAAAACTTGATAATTTGAAATAAGAATCTTCTAATAAAGTGTTTTTGGAGACATACCAGTGAGCAGAGGACTCTCTGGAAGGAGGTGATAGTAGCAAAATATGATGAACTGAGTCCATGGAGCACAGAGGCAGTCACAACACCATATGGATGGGGAGTGTGGAGAACTGTCAGAACTTTATGGAAGAAAATCTGATTCTCACAGTGGGAAATGGCAACAAGTCCAAGTTTTGGAGAGATGGTTGGATTGATCAAACTCCTCTGAGTGAATCATTTCCAGACCTCTTCTCAATTTGTACCAATCCTGACATCAGGGTATGTGAATATGCTGATCTGCATACCTCTTCTCAATTTGTACCAATCCTGACATCAAGGTATGTGAATATGCTGATCTGCACTAGGATGGAATCTCTTTTTAGAAGGCTACTAAATGATTGAGAAGTGGATATGGCGGCTCTTTCTTCTGGAAAAACTGGAAGGAACTAACCTTGACACAGATGCACCAGATAGGGTCATTGGAGCACAAGAAGGATGGGAAGTTCACAGTTAATAGTGCATACAAGAGAGGGATATAGATAAAATTGTAGATTTGATGGTTTTGAAGGTGGCCAGCATAGCCTAATGCGGAAGACTACAAATGTACCAATGTTCAAAAAGAATGAAAGACACTACTGTCTCATTTAGAAGTTGCCACTGAGAAGATTGGGGAGGTGCCATTATTTATTTTTACTGATAAATTTTTTATTAAGGAGGGAGATGTCAGCATTGGGCTAGCTGAGGATTTGGCATTTATTTGCTTTGCTTTTGTGTCACTTCTTTTGTTCCCCTTTTTTCTTCCGATTCAAACACTGCAAAGTTTCTCGAAGGAGAAAATGCATGGTCTCCAGTATAAAAGATACTTCGCTAGTACCTCAATTTAAGGACATAAACTGAGTATATATATAGCTGATTGTTCAGATATGTTTATATTGGCGGAAGCTTATTTAGGATGAGTTTTGAATGAGTTGGGTCTTGACTCACATTTTACTCAGCCAATTGTGGTCTAAACCGTGGTTGACCAGCACTGGATAGGTTGGTCATGATCCATTTGTTACTAACCTTCTTCAACTCACACAAATGTTGGTATGTTACCCAGCTCTTTCTTTTTCCACCTTTACTGATAACTTTCAGATCGATATGTCTTGCAGTACTTTTTTTTTGCTGCATTTATTTTTAAACATAAACTGGGTGATTTTTGCAGCTTTCTTGATTAATGAAATTGATTGGAAATTTGAGTTTGTGTTTGATATCTTTCTTCTTTTTGCATATTTTTGGTGCTAATGCTAACTCCATAAATCAGGTTTTGACATATGCGCAGCAGTCGAAGGAACAGGCTAGCATAGAACAAGATAAACTTGCCAAAAGAATTCAAGAGTTCCGGACACAAGCTGAGCTTAATCATTTGCGGGGATCCAGTAACCTTGGTACTTCAACTAGTTCCATAGCCTCAAATGGCGTTGGAATGAATTCAGACAAAAATATAGATGCAATTATGCAGTCCAGTGCAGAAGGAGCGGTAAGTAATATGGAAAATGTTACTATGTAAAAAGAAAAGTAACATAACAATGATAGTTCTGTTTGCTATTTATCTGTATTGGGGTTGGGTGCTCTACTTATCTACTATAGATATAGCACTTGATTTAAATATAGGAACACCTGATATCTCTCCTGATTTCATAGATAATTTTTCCTGATGCTAGAGGTTAAATTATGGATTTTTTTTTAACATTCTTCCAGGTCCAAACAATTAAGCAGGGATATCTTTTGAAAAGATCTTCTAGTTTGAGAGCAGATTGGAAGAGACGGTTCTTTGTACTTGACAGTCTTGGCAATTTATATTATTACAGGATCAAGGGTGCACAGATGGTATTGTTAATTATTTTCACCTTCCTACATTAGTCATTGTCATGCACCTATTTTGCTCCGTACTGCTTTTTTTCAAAGTTTTCCTTAGACACCTATTGTGAATCAATCCCTGCTTGTTTAATGTAATTTCTGATAGTCTATTGACATGAATGTCAAGGTTGAATAATTCATCTAAGTGTAATGATTAGTATAATAAAGTAGATTATGATGTATAATCATTTGGTGGAAAATTTGGATTGATGTGGGAGAAAAATCTGAAGGCCAGGCATATGATTCTTTGACTTTCTCTGACATCTTTATGAGTAGGTTTACTTCTACATGAAATTCTGATTGTTGCTATCAATATTATGTATTTCAAAAGCTAACATTTGTGGAGAATTGTCAAGTCAACATGAATTTACTTTGATGAGAGAGAACAACTGAAGTATGTCTATATTTGTTGATATAGAGGGTTATCATTAGCATGTTACATACCAATCTATAATAGGTTAAACACCGTGCTTATTTTCTCCATTTGAAAGGCATCCTTTGCCAGCTCACGCAAGAGAGTATTGTTTGATTTCACTGACATAGCATCATAGCAAATGGTATTTCAAAATCTGGCACCTGATTCTTGGTTCAGTAGTAACCTCTCTATTCAAAGCTCTAAACTTGAGCTTTTTGAAAAGAAATTTGGCACAAATTTATACAAACTAAAAGTACTTTATGGTACTTCTGAACAATTTGGAAAGCACTTCTGTTTAGTGTAAAGTACACTTGAGCAACTCGGACGTATTTCGACTTGCAAAAAAAAAGGTGGGGGAAGGGAAATAGCTGCATATGGTCGCAGAGCAGAATAAGTGCCACTGGCCGTTTAGTTTGTTTGCATGTATCTGCTCTACCTCCCACCCATTCTCCTCCTCTAGCACATATGTACTGATATACAGTTGTTAAAGTGTACACCTTCTTTACATTTTTACTATTTTATCATCATTTCATTTCCAGTATCCCTGCATTGCATGCATACAGTGCTAGAGTATTTTAGGGATGAAAGTTTTTCCAGGACATTCTTTCGCTTACTCCGTCAAATTTTGTCTTATTGCCAGGGCTCCCCATCATCTCATCCTTCTGGTGTTGATAACCATAGTAGTGTATTTGGCAGATTCCGGACAAGGTATAGGTCGTCATCCTCTGGAGAGGAGAATATAGGTTGTCGCACTGTTGATCTTCATACTTCTACCATAAAACTGGATGCGGAGGATACAGACCTGAGGCTTTGCTTCAGAATTATTTCGCCATTACAATCTTATACATTGCAGGTAAATTATAGAATGTTCGATCTTTGTACTCAATGCTTAAATTGATACATCAATTCTAGAAGGGAAGAACATCTCTCAAAGAAGAAAGAATTAAGAGTTGCCAAATATTTTGAACTGTTTTACTGGGATCTTCTTTTCATGTCTACAATAGAAGTTTGAATTTCTTGGTGTACTATTGCTTTGATGTATTAGATCTGTATCTGATTAATGAAAGTAATCAGAAAGGAAGAAATGATATGGTAAGCTAGTATCGAGAAGTGTTGGACTTGATATAATGTAAGTGTTTATTTGGCTACTTCTCTTAACTCAATTTGTCATTTTCTTAGCTTATGCACGGTATGTTTTATTTTAGACTTCATTTTGCAAATAAAAGCTCTGGCAACTGTGTGTTTATCAAGTCTTGTTCTTTGACATTTTGTTAAGAATCTATGCGCTGAACAATAGTCACAATTGGGTCTTTATTTGCTTCAACAGAAAGAACCACGAACAGTACAAACACTTTTGCAGGTGGACTAATGTGCTACCAGATTCGCCAACACTTTAGCAAGGGCTGATCCACCATGTTAATGATTTCCCTGTATTTTCCACTGGCAGGCTGAAAGTGAAGCTGAGCGAGCTGACTGGATGAATAAAATCACCGGAGTAATTGCGTCCCTTCTGAATTCTCATCTACAGAAGGTTGAACCTTGAAATCTAGTTTTCTGCACAAAATGTTTTTCTGAAGTCACCTTGAGCATCGTCATGTCTTTGCAGTTTGATGCTAGTAAAAATGACATTGATAGGAGCAATGATACAAATTCGGCTTCTTTGAATGTTCAAGGGGCTGCTAATGATGAAAATGCACTAGTTTCCGTAAGAGTCAATCAGTCCGATTCTGTTTCTAAGATTCTCAGAGAAGTTCCTGGAAATGACAAGTGCGCTGACTGTGGTGCTTCAGAACCTGATTGGGCTTCTCTAAATCTTGGCATCTTAATTTGCATAGAATGCTCAGGCATTCATCGAAACCTTGGTGTTCATATATCAAAGGTACATCTTTATCAATGTTGAAATTTCTTTTGTTCCTTTTGTCTACAAACATCTGCCTTGTTCCCAAAAAAAAAGAGAGAGAGATTAGTTCCATGTTAGTTCACGGTGTTTGTTCAATTTTGTACTGGTCCACATGCATTTTTATTTGCGAATACGAATTTTTGCATTCCTTTCACGGCAATCCATTATTTGTTCTGGAAAGTTAGTAGCTATTGGATCTTTTTTGGCAATGTATTTGAAATATAACTTGTTTTCAATTGCTGCCCCCAGCAAGCCACAGAATAAAAGATTTATGAGCCTGTTGATTTGATTGATATTTGAGATACTTATCATTTGCAGGTAAGGTCCATTACGTTAGATGTCAGGGTTTGGGAGCCTACCATCTTGGATCTGTTCTGCGCACTGGGTAATTCTTATTGTAACTCGGTGTGGGAGGAGCTGCTTCTACTTCCAAGTGATGGGTATGTACCCTTAGTTGATAACATACTAGAAAGGCATACTTGCATGGGTATAAATTTCTATAGATATTCTCTGTTATTGATATTCAGGTTCAGATTTAATGTCAAAGGTCCCACACCCAGCCAAGAAAAGATGAAATGTATATCAATGATCATAGATTCTCGCTTTACAGTTCCCAGGACAATTTCTACACTTCTATTCATTCTTCAATTGAACTAGTTAATATAAAATCTGTTTTTACGTTACGATTTGACATTGTATCTGGGTCAGAATGCCTATCTATTTAGTACACATTGTCGGATAGATAATTTTCCCATGTGCCATGATGATATAACATGCATTTAGCTCTACTGTTTTATGAACTGTGTGTTGCTGGTGTTAGCTCATGTTGGATGATTGATTTATTCAGATCAACAAATGTTGATGCTACTCAATCTGCTTCCAAGCCAAGCCCCAAAGATGCCTTCCATGAAAAGGAGAAGTACATTTTGGCAAAGGTACACTTTCTTGTATGTTTCAAGGGCTTTCCTTCTCCATGTCATGCATTTTATCCCTTGTGCTAAGCCTGTCGTCCATCAACTTAGTCTTCTTGTTTTTCTATGGATTTCTATGAAGACAGAGAATCTCATGATCATTTGTCTGCTGTTTCATTAGTAATAAAGGTTCAATGTAGAAACAGCGTGTCCTCCCACTTTCTGTGAAGAACTATTTAAAGAAATTCGGGTTTAAGTTGCTATGATTTGAAAATACATGCAAAGCTTATGTGAATATATGCGATATTGACTTGTTTTATGTTATCCAGTATGTTGAAAAGCAGGTTGTGAATAAAGACGCTTTTGCACCTAACAACAATTGTGCCACCCTCCTTTGGGAAGCAGTTAGGAGTAACAACGTGAAGGACGTGTACCGAATTATTGTAGTATCGGATGTGAATATTATCAACACTATCTATGATGAGGTCGAGGGTGCTACAAAGTACCATGAAATTCATGAAAATGATTCTAAACTAGGCTTTCAAGATTCTCAAAAGAAACATCAAAATCCAGCAGCCTGTCAGGGAATCAAGCTTTGCTTTCAAGGCTGTTCTTTGTTACATCTAGCCTGCAACGGGGAAACTCCAGTGATGCTTGAACTTCTGCTGCAATTTGGTGCAGATATAAATAGGCGTGATTTTCATGGAAGGACTCCTCTACAACATTGCATCGGCAATGGGAAACACCACTTGGCTAAATTTTTGCTCAGAAGGTGATACATTTAATTCTGAATAAATTTTATGCATCATGATTTGTAGGCAATTCATCTCACTAATAGTTCTCCTAGCATTTAAGCACGCAAGGGTGTGGCCTAGTAGTCTTGATAATCATGAGGTCTCAGGTTCAAATTCCAACAGAGCAAAAAAAAAACACTGGGTGATTCTCCCTGTCTGTCCTTAGACATGATGGATAGAGTTACTTGGTGCCTGTTGTTGGAGGATGACAAGTATTCCGTGGAATTATTGGAAGTGGAGGTGCCGAAAGCTGGCCCGAACACCATGGTCATTCAAAAAATGTTCTCCCCGTATTTAATATTGCTTACATTATCTCTGCATTTAGATCTGTAGTTCTTTTTAAAGTTGGCTAAATTATTGACATTCATGATAAAGTGACCTTTCTATTAAACTGAATTCGAGATTATACTCTTCCTCGCTTTTAGTTATATGCTCGCCTCTCTGCCTTTTGCTCCATTTTCTCTCAGTTTTCGGACGGGCCCATTTTACTTCTGCTGTATCATCTATCCATTAACATAATTTGGAATCAGATCTAATGCTAAGAGCTTGCGTATCGTTTGGACATATGTGGTAAAGATGTCGAGTCTTGACATGACTTATCCTTATGTCGACCTAAACAAAGTATTGGCTGCACGTGACGGTGCTTGCTGGTGTCAAGTACTTTCAGCCAACCGAGTTTGTGGCACTAGTTTACTTGCATCTTTTTTTTTTCCTTTGGGAAACAACTTCCTGATCATCTATATTAATTGGACTGGACTACAGGTGGCAGACATCGGTGCATTTCTAGGTGTCAGAGTAGCCATAGCTTTTATATCTAGGATGCATGTGTGTGAATAAAACACCCGATGCAGGTGATGGGATACATACAGCTAATAAGCATGGAATTATAACTGTATGTGTGTGTATATAACTTTCTGGCCTCTTGACGTAAATAATGAACATTCCGATGGTTTTAAGGACGGAAACCATTATCTGAAGGTTAGCTTAGGGGAAAATTATGATTGTTAGATTGCCACTTACCCTTGTCTTTTGATGATAATGCTCATTCAATGCCGAGGAGAAGGATCAGTTCATGGTACAGACAGATTTTCCAGTTTATTATGTACTTGAGGTTTCAAAGTCTAAGCACTCCACTTCAGCAAACCAAACCAGAGTCCTACATGCAATTGTTAATTTGTAGGCAATTATATCCAAGATAGCTTGTTAATACTTCCAAGTCCCTTTAGCTTTCAATTGGTGATATCATCCTAATAGTTACTTTACATCACAACCCGGAACAAGTCCGTAACAATCAGTCTATGATCTCACCCAATATTTACTGCTTTCTCATCAGAACCAACTACAGTTGGTTGGATTGCTAAATATGATTCAGCTGCGATTGGTGAACTCTTGCTTGGCAAGACTGCTTCGAGATTTCTAGTGGGCATCAGTCAGTAGCTGTGAATAAGCTTTCCATTCATCCATTCCCTAGTTTTCCTCCCTTCACAGTAGCTCTCTCTTTTATGGGAATTACCAGAGTTCCAAGTTTCTGATTTTACGTTCACTACTAGCTTTTTTACTGAAAGTACTTGTGGCTTCATAGTACTTGTGGCTTCCAATGTCAAAGGGATTCATGTCGAGCCTATGCTTTGTAAATGAAACATTGAACTCTTAGTTTTTTTCCGAGTCTTTTATGATTTTCCTCTCTGTATGTGTTCAGAGGTGCTCGTGCATCAATCAAGGATTACGGTGGACTCAGCGCCCTTGATAGGGCCATGGAGAAGGGTGCAATCAAAGATGAGGAGTTATTTGTCTTGCTTACCAAGAGTGAGTGAAATGGAGCAGGTGCTTTTAACTGGTACTCTACAAGCTTCCATCTTCTTCATTTTGTAAAGCATTTGTTCTATAAATGCTAGCCTTTTCTCCTCCAACGCGTTGAAATTCAATTCGTCTCTCCCCCTTCCCCTCTCCAATTTTCGTTGTTGATGTTGGTGAAGTTCCTGAAAGGAACAAGAATGAGTGCATAGTTTTACAAATCCTTTTGACACTTGATTACTGAACTACTACTGTACTGTTGGAGTAAATTTGTAAAAGTTTTAATGATCAGAGGTAGCAAATCTTGCATAATCTGATTTATTAACCAAA
>JAPFFP010000080.1:3145020-3169131 GCA_026153255.1 Solanum medicagineum
AGTTTAGATCTTAATATCAGCTTCAACGAATAATTGTATTAAAAAGATATTTAACTAAAAATTAAATAGTTAAAAAGACACAACTATTTAAAGTCAAAATATATAATCATAACAGATCAAATAATCATTTTTTCATTATGATCATTATTATTTTAATATGATTTAAAGACATTCACGGAATAAATAGTACTCAAATATATTATTATCATCTATTTTTATTACTCCATTATTATACTACATACCCCTAGATGTCTAGTCAATTGTTGCAACGCATTTCGGGAAGAACCGGCTAGCTCTGGGTTCGAGTGGCATTTCAGTCCTAACCACAACTCATTCGTCGATTCTTCAATATCAGTCGGTTCAAACCTCCATTTAGTTTCACCCAAGCTTCACCTTGGTCATGGATAAATCACCTACATTCGGATCCATAAACAGTGAGAATTGCCTTATGAAGACTCGCTTTCGCTACGGCTCCGATGGTTCCCTTAACCAAGCCACTGCCTATGAGTGGCCAACTCATTCTTCAACAGGCAAGCAGTTAGAGTCCTAACTCCTTTCACTACTTGGGAGCTTACGGTTTCATGTTTTATTTCACTCCCGGATGAAGGTTCTTTTCACCCTTCCTTTGTGGTATTACTTCACTATCAATTACTGAAGAGTATTTAGCCTTACAAGATGGTCGTTGCTGATTCACACGAATTTTACGTGACCCATGTTAATCGCATCAGAGCGTAAGCTAGTGATGCTATAATTCTAAAGTTGAAAAATCGTTCGATCAGGTAAGGAATATCAGGTCAACATGATGAACACGATGAACGGTCTATATCATGTCGAGTGCAAATATTTCCTTGGACACGCGAAGCAGCAAATTATTATTTTTTTTCAATAAATAGATATAGCAGTGGGGCTTTTTTTCCGAACTTTTATTATACAGTAAAAAAAAAAAAAAGAAGAAGAAAACCCTCAAATTCCGCCGCATCTCCGCCGTAACGCCGGCGTCCTTGGTCTACTCGCCGGCTTAGAAGAAAGAAGTTGCTCAGTTATTTGATGTTTCGAGTCTATAGATAGCTGTTTTAGTTTGTTTCATTTAGTTGTTAGGGTTTTGGTGTTCGAAGATGTATCCTTCTCGAGGAAGCAATGTGTATGGCCAGCAATCGTACTCTTCACAATCAACCTACGGACAAACCGTGAGTATCTGTTTTTGCTTTGTTTTGTTATTTGATACTTTTGTTGTTGTGGTGGTGTAATTAAAGTGGTGTTGCAATTGAAATTTATTCAATCAATGAGTTATGAGAAGTGAGAACTCGTTCTAATCCTCCTTTAATTTGAAAAGGCGGATTTGAGCTTGTGTAAGTTGAATTGTAGTTATCTTAGTCTCACACAATCACACTTGTCCATACTAATTTTTGGGTTTGAGTTAGGCTCAGGTGCTATATCTTATGTGGTAACATAGTGAGGTGCATTCCTGTTTGGGCTTTCGGTCGATGCTTTAGTTAGGTCGGGGCGCGTGAAGGGGAGTTGTAGTGTGTTGAGAGTTCAACATTTTTTTTTGGAATGATGATGGTTTGCTTATATGACCTAGCTTTAGGGTTGAGTTAGACATAGATGTCATATCTTCACTGGCTGAAAAGCAATAATTAAACCTCAACCCTCAGTGCTTGACGTAATCCTCGATTTCAGTAATCTCAAACTAACACCCAATAAGAATAAATAATCGTCCAAAGGAATAGGTACTTATACACACAAAATATTGATATAAACATTACCATGACAATTCTAAATATTTCTGGACATGAAGGTATATGTAGCAAAGGAGAACTAGAAGTAGATTCTGAAATAGCTTGAACCTTGAAAAATTCGTGATTGTATCAACTCTCACTCACAATTTCAACCTAGTTAAATGCAAAATTAAATTTTAAAACAATAGCTAGAACCCAACAATATTTCCAAAGTATGTTCAAAAGTCTAAACTAACAATTTTCTTGGTATTGGGTTCCTGTCTAAATTTACCCCTCCTCTGAAGATAGAGAAGTTGTTTCCGATAGACCCCGGCTCGATGAAACACATGTACAAGCAGTTTGGAAAAGGAAATAGCAAACACCATCTAAAGTTACTAAGTTTTAATTAATTTCTCAATATAAATTCTAAGGAAATGGCATAAATGAGAGGCCAGACCGTCTCAGATGGAAATGGAATAACAAAGGTACCTTCTCAGTCAAATCTGCTTATTGGTACCAAAATCAGAGAGGCCCAATCAAGTTAAACTGGCCTTGGAAGGAGGTTTGGAGTGCAAAAATGCCTATGAAAGTTTCATGCTTTAGTTGGTTGGTGATAAGGAAAGTTCGTTTAACACAAGACAAGGTACAAAAAGGAGGTCGTCAGATTTGTTCAAGATGTCTATTATGTGGGCAGACTGATGAATAATGAGCATCTTTTTTTACATTGTAAGACAACTGCAAATCTACATGTTCTTTAGTATCTTGGGTGCCAATTGGATTATGCCTGTATTGACATTGGGTCTTCTTAATAGCTGGAAAAGTGTGGGGAAGAGAAGTAGAGATGAAGAAGATTGTGGCAAGTTATCCCCACTTGTATATGGAGCTTAATTTGGAAGGAGAGGAACTCAAGACAATTTGTAGACATAGCAGTCCTAACCAAAAGATTAGGATGAATTTTCTTAGCCTACTCTTTTTTTTTGGGTGCAAAACAGAACAGGGATGGGGTGGGGGTGGGGTTGTAGGAGAATTAGTGGATTTAATTGGCAATATATAAATTTTCATCTTTGGAGGGGCTTCTGTTATGGTAATTTGGTATTAGTAAGTATATCCTTGTAAAGTTCTTAACTTAGCATTTTTCCCAGGTGCTAAGTTACGACTACATACATTTGGTTACCTTTGACTCAAAATATAAAAAAAATACCAGGACCGAGTAAAAGCTAACGTGTTCCCGGAAACCCATTCCCAACATTGTCTGCCCCTGCTCTATGGATCCTTTAATTTTGTTGTGTTATTTCCTTGGCTATATCAGCATTGAAATTGTAATCGTAAAATGTTAATGCCAGAGCAATTGTTGGTCACGTTGGACAAAATCTAAAGCAGCTATGCAAAAGTAGGAAATAGGTGGTTCCATGACTATATGGTTGAGATTGTAACAGTAAAAACTAATTGATTTTTGGAATAATGATATTGTTGTATCAAATGAGAAATGAGGTAGGAAGGAGTATTAAGCGTGTAAAAAAGTGAACGTGAGAGTCAGATCGTAGTCTGAACGACTTGCAGATCAGGTGGGGACAATAATAAGGATTCTCAGCTGTAGTCCGATGTAGTCTGAACTAGCGTATATTCATGGGCATCTTTTTCCATAAACCATGGGGTGCATAAATTCATTCTAAAGTGGCTCTTGATTTACATTTATGATTGATAAAGCTCTTCTATTGTATAGTTTTCTGTACTATATTCATGATTGTAATTTTTTATCACTTTCTCTGTTCATCTAGGTGGGACATGGTTACTCCGAGAGTTCTGCCGGAAGGCCTGAGAGGTCCTCTCAGCTACCACGACATTCCTCGATGTTAGGAAACCCTCAAGATGCAGAAATGAATGCTTACACCACTCACAGTCATCATCCATCAACAGTGCCTAATTATGGTGGACAATATAGCTCTGTGTATGGTTCAACTGCTCAGCAGGTTAGCAGATTGTTCTGCATCATATATATTCTAGTTGTATGATATCTTGTCTATTGCAAAACTGTCTGAAGAATGAAATATCGCAATACGCGGCACAAATGCTTGTGTTATATTTGAACGAGATGGGGTGACCTTGTGTTTCTTGTGATGTGGACTTGGTGTCAGAATAATAGTTTGTTTGACCAAAATTTTAAAATTAGTTTGTTTTGAGAAGTGCTTTTCAAAAAGTACTTCGGTGAGAAGCAGTTTGTTCATGGCTAATCACTTTATAAAAGCACTTTCGAGCAATAATTAATGTTTGTCCCAGTTTTTGTTGAGATGGTAACATATGTTTGGTCAATGCCTTTAAAAAGTGCTTCTAAGCTATGTTACTCGGTCTCTTCAAAAATGTCAATGGGTGTCTCATATTCTTCAAAGAGTAGTGTATATGGAAGTGAAGAGTCTGCTCAAGTTTGCTTGTAAGTGTATACTCTCGAAAGTGCTTTCCAGAAAAGCACTTCGGGCAGAAGCTACTTTTTAGGGCTTGTTTGGATGGACTTATAGCTTATGTCTTATAAGCACAAGTCATGAGTTGGAATCCTAATGATTGGTTTTTGGCTTATTTTTGTTATTATAGCTTAAAAACAAGTGCTTAAAAAGCACTTTTTATTTTATCCAAACACTATAAAAATGCTTATATAATTGTTTTGATTTAAAAGCACCTAAAATTAGTTGATCCAGGCAGGCGCTTAGTTTCTCAAAAGCGACTTTTGCTTCTCCTCAAGAGCACTTTTCTTCTCCGAAAGGCTTGTCCAAACACCTCAACTTTGAAAAAGCTCTTCGGAAAAAAACACTTTTGGCCTTGGAGAAAAGCTTGGCCAAACAAACTATGATTCTTCTATCATCATGAGAGAGCAAAGACTTGCGTATAGTATTCAATTTATACAAACTTTAACTTCCGTGAATTTAATCTGGCTCTTGTATTGTTGTTTGAACGAGTCCAATATGTTGGTTGTTTCTCTTTGCATTTCTGATACTGTAATTGGATAGATGGTATATTTGCATATTCTCACAGTAGTGGTAAAGCTGTCATGCTGTGTTAAAGTAGCTGATTTCCTACCTTTTTCACACAATTACATGTTGTTTAAGATATACTAGTTGGCACGCCAAGAAATGTGATGTTTTGTTTTGATATGCATAATCGGCCTGTTACATTTTATAGTTGAACCATTTAGAAATAATCTCATCCTTGAACATGTAGCTTCTTTCTTTGCATGGTTGTAACCAAAAAAAATCTCCATTGTTCACCACTAGTCAGTGCATGTACATGCTGCTTATAGTATAGCCTGTGTTGCAAAGTCCATACATTTGACGGTCTCATGAACTTGTTTCACTTGTGGGATATTCGACAAGATCATGTTGAGTGTGCTTCCTTACTTTTCCTCCAAATTTAAGGACTGGGTTTTTAAAGCTCCTATTATGTCTAATTTATAATTGCTTTGCATAGTGGGTGTGTGTGTTGCTTTTTGAGTGTTTCAGTTAATCCTTTTGCATTACCAACTGGTATATTTTCTGATTGTGGGTATAAAAGCATGTCTCTCTACATCTCTTTCATATGCAGATGCCCACAATTGGTGGAAAAGGAACTGGATCATCAGCTTTGGAAAGTCGTAGCGGCTTTGGTGTGGATTCACCAAAGTTCACGGCAGGTGATTACATTTCATCGTCCAGCCACGGATATGGTCATAAAGCTGAACAACAATATTCTGATAGGGTTTCTGATTATCCAACCCTTGATAGACGCCAGTATGGTGAACGACATAACTCTTATGCGGGGAGAGATCTAACAAGTGAGCAAGCCAGTCGATATTCTGATTCAATATCTTTCGGTAATAAGCATCAGGTGCGGTTTTTACACTAGGCCTTCTATCTTTTTCAGGAACTCTTTTGACTGTTACCACCACCCCGGACACACCATGAGCACCTGCACATGAGATCTCAATGCTTATGGTGGTCATTATATGGATTGTGATTGTTCCCTTATAAAAATAATAAATATATGCCATTGCTACCAATTAAAAAAAATAAATTCTGAATGAGCATTGGGAAGTGTGAGTTACCCAAACTTCTATCTGTTATACCTTCTTGGAGATTAACTAAACCAGAACATAAAGGAGCTGGATAAGAGAGAAGTTAATAGTCCATCCTGGACAAGATAGCCCCTTCGGTATGGAATGTCAAAAAAGGGGGTTTGAGCGTAACAATATGTGTTGTAAATACAATCATAAGAGTGGGTAGTCTATTTTAGAATCTTAAGGGTATGTCATCGACCATACCTGCCAAGATCAGAGAAGCAATCCAGAGTTGGGAGGGAGCAGGAAAGCAATCCAGGTACAGAGACAAATGGAGAATTGTCCAGCTAGTATATAGTGGACAATATGGAAGGAAAGGAACTCAAGAGCTTTTGATAGTGTAGAGAATAGTAAGCAAAAAGTCGAACTAAATTGTCTTATGCTACTAATTTTTTGGTGTAATCAGTTATTCTCAAGCGATACTATGTCCATAATTGATGTACTAGACTCAATTTAGGAAAAGATAATAGGATTTGAAGTACAAGTTGGAAATTTTGACCGGTACAGTTTTGATTACTATCTTTTGAGTAATATACGAAGTTACCAGTTTCAAATATAGGAGTAGCAATACAATGTCATAATTTGGTTTGGTTTGAATCTTTCAGTAAAACTTTCCAGTTTGTAAAATAAGTTTGGATGTTCTGGAGGTTTGAAGAGGAAACTCTGCTGAGTAATACTGCTGGTTGTCATTGTTTAGGCACAATGTACTTGTCTGTCTCCCGGCCAAATAATTTATTACTTTCTATGATCTTTTTCTTAATGTCTTCTATGTTTTCTTCCATTGTTAGGCTGAAAGATATGAGCATATGGATCAAGCATCTATAATGCGACAAGAGCAAATACTGAAGTCTCAGACATTGCAATCTGCTTCCATTGATGGAGGATCTAGGTATGCACTCTAGTTCTATCTCAAAATTGTGTGATGTAATAGCAAAATGCTCTTTACAACCATACGATTGATTCTTTTTAATTGTATTCCCCTTTGCATTATCAGCATCTATACCTGGCTCTAACATGTAAATGGGAGTGCAATACTTTCTGTTAGTGATAGCTTATATCTGTACCCATCCTGTGCCAAGCTTCTTAGATGGAGCTATATGTCCTATTGCACTAAGTAGCAAAAAATTTCTGGCAGACAAGTCGACTATCTTGCAGCAAGGAGTGCTGCTGCTCGTCATTCAGCCCAAGATCCTATAACTTATAGTAGCAGAATTGACTCAGATCCTCGCACTTTATCAACATTACCTGGATCATTACTTCCTGGTCAACACGCTCCTTCTATCCTAGGGGCTGCACCGCAAAGAGCTGTTGAGGATGTCATGTATGTTCAGAGTTCTGCAAATCCTGGTTATGGAGTGAGCCTGCCTCCAGGTAGAGACTATGGGATAGTAAAGGGACTTCATGCAACTTCCGTTGACTCTGACTATCCTAGCAGCGGGTTGGTACGTGCTGGTCACTCAAGGTTAGATGATTATAAGGATGACCGGGTTGTCTACTCTCGGGAGCTTGAACGAAGGGAGAAAGATCGACACTCTTCACGCGAACGAGTGAAAGATCGAGAAAGGGCGAAAGATCGAGAACGGGAACGGGAACGAGAACGCGAACGCGAGCGAGAACGAGAGCGAGAACGGGATAGGGAAAGAGAACGAGAACGAGAACGGCAGCGACAAAGAGAGCGTGATCGTGAACGTGCTTTGGAACGTAAGGAGAAGGAAAAAGATCATGAGCACAAACGCGGAGCTGAAACAAAGCATGACCGAACCCCTCCCAGGAGTTCCAGGGATCGACGAGGGCCCTCTTTAACCAAGGACAGTAGATCTACACGGCGAGAATCACCACGTCCTGAAGCTTTGAATAGGTGGATTTATTTGGTTTTGTCCTTCTATGGTTGTGTGTATGTTTAGCAGCTGCTACATATTGCAGCATTTGTAACTAACTTGATGTTCTGTCATGCTGAAGGCGTCATTCACCTGTTAAAAGGAGAGAGTATTTCTGCAAGGTAAAACAAGAGTTTAGCGCTTGAATCGTTATTATCCCTGCTTACGTGATTCTGCTTTCCATGTGGGAATGAAGTGTTGTGAGGACTTCTTAGTACTTTAAACATCTTGATCATCATATTTCATGGACAGAGTTTAATCAAGTTACTCGTTTCCAAAAATATCCTTATTCGCTATCCAACACAGTTGGGCTATTGGCTTTTTCAATTATCCTGTGTTGCAACAAGCTCTTATTTTGAACCATTATGAGTGTCAAAGAGTGTCAGATATTTTGTCCCTTCTTTTCCTTTATCTTCTTGCTGGTCTCCTATGCTCTCTTCCATCTTTTCCTCCGGATGCTGCGGTCTGTGATGCTCAACACATGTAGTTTCTGCAAAGTATTGTGTTCTCGCTGTTCCTTCCTTTGATCCTGGAGACTCTTGATCCTTTTCTGTACTATCAAAACTTGTCCTGGTTATCCTTTCTGGGATGATAGTTGTTGTCTCTTTTTTGATAATTTTTAAGCTGCCTTCATTTGAATGGTTGAATTTTGGGACTTAGAAGACTCTGCTTCAGTTATTTAACAAGGACATCTAATGATTACTATTCTTATGCATTTATTGTTGTTCTGCAGGTTTATTCATCCAGTTTGGTTGAAATTGAGAGGGATTATCTGTCACTGGATAGGCGGTATCCCAGGCTATTCATATCTCCAGAATGCTCAAAGGTTTGCTTTCTCTTTCCTTCTGCTAATTTTATGTGAGATATTTTATGTGATGTCACATTTTGCTTTGCCGTAGGTAGTTGTAAATTGGCCAAAAGGGAATCTTAAGCTTTCTTTGCATACTCCTGTCAGGTAATAAGTCACAATACTCTTACTCTCTGATGATTGTTTATTTCATAATCTATTTCTTCCATTTTGCACTATAGCGTTCTGTTTGGTATTGGAACATCTGATTTGCAAAAGAATATCAAGTCTCTCAATGATTTTCGAAACGATCTATTCCGTACGAGTCGAAGCTTTAAAAGATGCTTTCTCTACCCCCTGCATGTAATCTGGTGTAGTTGATTATTATGTAGATGTGGAGTTCTGCTTTTTCGAAAAATATTAGGTCGATATGCAGTTTTGCTTTCTCAAAAAAATGAATATTCCCTTTGTCCCAATTTATGTGACTTGCTTTCTTTTTAGTCGGTCCCAAAAAGAATGACACGTTTCCGTATTTAGTAATAATTTAACTCTAAAATGCCTATTATGTTGAGATGATTTATAGCTACACAAATATCTATGACTAATTTTGGACCGCAAGTTTCAAAAGTCTTTCTTTTTTTCTTAAACTCCTTGCAAGTAAAACTAACTCATGTAAATTTGGATAGAGAGAGTAGGTAGGTATGCAGTTTTGATTCTTTGGAATCTGTAAGCTGTTGGCTGTATGACACTTCCACTCTTTTTATGATCGAACAGTTTTGAGCATGATTTTGTCGAAGGAGAGGCTGCAACACCACTGAAACGGCTGTCATCGAAACCGTCCTCTGGTGAACCTGAAAAAGCAGAACCTGGGATGACTATATGGAATGCAAAGGTTTCTATTATGAAGATATATGAATTGCTTTAGAACCTGTCCTTTGCTCTTCCTTCCTTTCCTCTGATAATTCTTAAGTTAGCATGTGCTTGAGATGTTATCATGATATTATAAGTGGTGGTCGGGTAAAAGAACCAGTAGAACTTAATGGTCGGAATTGTTCTGGGATTTCAATGCAAATAACAAAGAAGTTCATTAGTTTTATAATCAGAGGAAAGGTGCCCTCTTTTCCTTGCATTTGGTTTAAATTTTCGCTGAAGAGCATCATAACTGAAGTGGTGAGTGTTTCTGGTTCATGGTGGTTTTATAACATTTAGCTGTCCGTACTACTCCTGTGTTTTGGGCATTTTTGAGACTAATTGGTGTTTTAATTATGGATTTTTAAGAGGAAGAAAGATGTGATAACTGCTTTTGGTCTTTATAACTTCTAATATAGGTGATAATTGCATTAATTCAATATTTCCCTTGCTCCTTATCATTGCCAGTATTAATGCCACCTGAACAGACTTTGTTCCATCTTGATTAGATTGCAAAGCATAGACCTTATGAAAGTAGAACCTCTGCCCTGATTTTTCTCCAACACTGCTGCCTTATATGTTCTGTATGCTATATGTTTAAAGATGACTAGCAAGTTGGTTTTGTATTTTCCAATGTTATAGTGGAAGCACAGTATACATTGCGCTAACATATTTCTGATAGTTGTCATTTTTATTTTCTGATCTATAGATGATTTTGATGAGTGGGCTCAGCAAAAATTCTCTGGAGGAGTTGTCATCCGATCGAAACTATGATGATCGAATACCTCACATGTGCAATATGCTTAGGTTTGCTGTTCTTAAGCTGGAAAATTCTTTGATGGCTGTAGGGGGCCAGTGGGATAGTGTTGATGGTGGTGATCCATCATGTGATGACTCCTCTTTGATTCAGACAGCTCTTAGGTTTGTCAATCACATTCCCCTACTTGATTTCTAACATTTTTTTCACTAACCCTACTGATAGAGCTCTTGCTATTAGACATGCAAAGGACATAGCTCATCTTGATTTGAAGAACTGCCAGCAATGGAACCGTTTTCTTGAGGTAACATCTGCCTGGAGGGGTATATCTGTCAGTTTATTCTACCTTACATGTTTACAGGAGTGCTCTCCTCTTCTTTTTTCTTTTTTGCAACTGAAACAATTTTATTAACCAAAAACAGTTAGAACTGTATAAGGTCCGCGATGGTACAGCCACCAAACACAGCAAGCATCAAAGCATCACTATCGCTCAACTATTACAAATACTATCGCTCAACTATTACAAATTGTTGTGCCTAACCTACCAACCTAGCTATTCTCAGGGGTAAAAATTCAATCTTGCGAAGGCTCCTGTTAGCCATGTGTGATCGATCCTCTGAACACTACCTCGTGTTATCTTCCTGATTACCTTCTGGGGTTCACTTTTCATTGCCTTGAAAACACAGCTATTCTTCTCAATCCACACATAGTATACAAAAGTAGCAAGGTCATTTTATTAATAACATCAGCAGCTCCATTGCCTCATACATGGTTATTTGTCCATTCTAATTCTTCTGTCCAAGTCTAACACTTGTCTGTATATACCTAACCACTGGAGGATCTTGGATCATATAGTCGCAGCTGCCTGTAAATTTTTAGTTCATCAGGTTCCCTGTCCCCTTCCGCAGTCCATGCTATTGAGATGTTCATATCATAAAAATATGCTCTATATTTTCCAAGAAATGTAGGAGGAAAACTTGAGCTGAGAAATAGTTTCTGATCTGGATCACAGAACCTTAGTAATTGCTAACTATTAAATTTATATGTTATTGAGGATGATTTGTTTTTTGATGCTTGGCAGATACACTATGATAGAGTTGGGAAGGATGGGCGGTTCAGTCATAAAGAAGTCACTGTTTACTTCGTCCCAGACTTGTCTGAATGCCTCCCTTCGTTAGAATCATGGCGTGAGCACTGGTTTACTAAAAAAAGAGCTATTGCTGAGAGAGAAAGGGAACTTGCCCCAAGGAAAGAGGTCTGTTGGCTCAAAGTACTAGTACATTTCTTGTACCTTCAATAAAAAAATCTCTGTTGTTTTGATGAATATACTTCATTTATTTTATTAAGAAAGGTAATTTATTGCTTTATATGGCACCAAGCCTGCTTAGTCTAGTGGGCCTTACAAAAAGGAAAAAATTAGTTATAAATTGAGAAGATCTATCAAGTTGTCTCTTCCATTTATGTCCCAGTAACTGACACCAAAAAGCTAGACACTGACTAACTTGATCATCATCAACTCTCCTTCCAAAAAAAATCCGTTGATGTCTCTGAACTTCCAAACCACTCACCAAATGGCTGTAGAATGGTATTCCTCTGTGCCACTGGAAAGTGAATCTTTTATATTTTCTGGCATGCACCACTCATCCACGATACATGTAAGTATGTGCATGATGGCTAGATCCTCCACTATACATTTAAGTATGTGCAGGATGGCTAGATCCTTATCAGAGAGAGAGAGAGAGATAGGGAGAGAGAGGGAGAGAGAGAGCGGCCTTATTCATTAATATTATCTGTTTCAATAGCAATACACCTCTACTTTTGCAAATCATACCGAGTCAGACGGGACTGTGCCTCTTACCAAACACTTGACTTTGTGGGATGCTTTAATTTTCAAATGACTTTGTGGGATGCTTTAACTTTCAAATCTGTTTCAGTTTCCAATGTTTCTGCTGCTCCCTGCTAAATCCTGATGAGATGACCTCATTGCTTTTGACCTTTCCCTACTTGTGTCTTGTTGTGATTTGTGATTATAGTCGTGGGTTAGATATGTAGCCAGCTGTAGGTGTTTTCAATTCCAGAATGCCAATTGTTCTTTATGACCTTTTTATCCACAGAAATTTTCCTCCCTGCTGAACCTCCACCATTTTGCGGATGAGCTGTTATTTGGTCCCTCATGGTTCTTACGCCAAGGGCCTCCATTCCCACTCCGCTGAATTGCCATTTTAAATCCTCCCTTTATCTTTCTCACTACTCTGTCCAAAAAGAATGCGTTGTCACAGCACCAGGTTCAACACAGATAGTCTCAATGTAATTTTTTTGTCAAAGACAGTTTCAAAGTTTGAAACTGCATAGAAACACTAAATATCACTTCTTGTAGTTAAACCCACATACACGTGTTTGAAACAATCATAAATTAAGGATGAAGTCTTTGATTCTCATAATCGCAATATTCTATTCTTTTCCTTTTCATTTGTTTTAGTAGCAGATGGTACATTAATGGTTTTGCTTCTGACCTGTTAAATTATTTGTTTGATCTAGAAATCTGGAGAGAAAGAAAGCCAGAAAGGTAAGATATCTGAAATTTTGGTGCATCAATTTCTTTACCTGAGAATCAAATCTTGTTCATTTGTTCTTTTTGGAATTCAATAACCGAAGAGTATCAGCATCTTACAGATGCTAAGAGAGGTCCCAAGTCAGAGAGGAAATCTGCATCTGGAAAGTCTGCAGAAGCCAGCAAGAAGGAGAATGATGACAAAGCAAAAGATAATACAGCTGATAAAGAAGGGTCTAACAAAAAAGGTGGAGAGAGTAAACAAGCTCGTGAAACTTGTAAGGTGGGAAATGATAATGCTGAACCGAATTCAGTAGAAAGTGCTGCTACTGAAGCTGATGGCAGTGCAAAGTCAGTTAAGAAGAGAGTTATAAAAAGAATTGTTAAACAGAAGATCTCCAATAAGAAAGACTTGGAAACCACAGAGAAAGTGAATGATAAGGTGGATAGTAAGGAAACTGGGGAAGGAAATATGACCACAGAGATTGCTTCTCCCCAGGTTGGAGCATCTGCTAACCCTCCAGTTAAGACATTTATAAGGAAGAAAATTATTAAGAAGGTTCCTGTGGTGAAAACTCCAAAAGAAGATGGGATGAAACCTCCTGACGTGGAAAGTGTCAAGGAGGTGGAAACTTCGGAAGACAAGGGGAATAGGCAAACTGATGGTAATAGTACTTCTATCAAGCAGGATGCTGATGTCAAGCAGGACACTGTTGTGAAGAAATTAGTTAAGAGAAAAATAATTAAGAGGGTTCCCAAACGAAAAGCGGCAACTACAGACACCAACAGTGGAGCCACTGGTGTTGCTAGTCTCAGAGATGATGTGAAAGAGGAGAAATCAGTTCAAGCTGCAAGTGAGGTGAAAAATGTGGGTGATAATAAAGCAGAAACTGCGGAGAATGTGGATGTTGTCAACCAAGAAAAGAAGGTTAGCCCTACAACAAAATCAAAACTAGCTGACGTGAAGCAACAAACTAAAGATGTAAAAAAGACCATTGAGTTAAATCTTGCTGGGTCCAAGAAAGAATCCGAAGCAGACAAGCATAAAAGTTCTCAAAATGATGGACTTTTAAAGCTTAAAGGAAATGAAGTCCCCAAAGAACAAACAGGAAAGAAGGATCAGGATGAGAAAATCCTTTCGAAGAGCAAACCAACAAAAGAGATCAAAGAAAAGAGAAGTGAAGATCCTCCTCGGCACCCTGGATTTTTTCTTCAAACAAAAGGGAGCAAGGATATGAAGGTAGGTCGACTCAGAATCATGCTACTGTTCAAGTTGGAATAAATGTTTTATCCTACTCTTTGTATGAAATAACTGTTGTGCTTGCAGTTGCGATCATTGTCTCTTTCATTGGATTCTTTGTTGGATTATACTGACAATGATATTGAAGAGTCAAGATTTGAGGTATGCCCTTCTTAACATATGAAACAACCATGGCTGTACTTTTTGCTGGAAATCTCGAACTTGTCCTGTGATTTTACTAAATCATCGTCATGGATTGATTATTGTACTTTTGATTCAATTGGATATTATTGCATCACCTTCTGCTGATTCCTGTTGCAGCTTTCTCTTGTTGCGGAATCCCTGTATGAAATGCTTTACTATAACATGGCTTCTCGTCTCTTAACTTTTCTTCAGGTTTGTGCAAGTCATATTGTTTAGTTGATTCCTTGAGAAGTGATATTTCTGTTGCAAGTTTTTATCTGACACTTGCCCATTATGTTACTTTTTTATGATAGAAATTGCGCTCGAAGTTTTTGATCAAGCGAAATCAGCAGAAAAGACAGAGAGAAGAATCATCCAAGGAGAAAACTGAGGAAAACTCAACCAAGCGAGCAAAGAAGGAAGACGACCACACGGAGGATGCTAAATCTACTAAAACTGAATCAAATAGCAAACATGATCAAGCGGATGAGAAATCATCTGTCAAGGAAGAGGCTACTTCACTAAATAATGCTACTGAAGAGACAATGGTACCAGATGAAGATGCAAATGATGACTATGAGATGGATGAAGATCCGGAGGAAGATCCAGAGGAAGAATCAGAAATGCAAGACACGGGTCTGCAGGATGGTCAGGCTAAGGCGGCAAAGGTTCAGTCTTGTCTTGCTACCACTTAAATTTTTCTTTTTGTTGTGTTTTCTGTGTACTTTGTTATGTGTGGAATCTGATGTTTATTGATCTCATTTAGCAAGAACATTGTCGGTAAATATTAGTTGCTGTAGGTATTTAGTTTCTTATATATTTCAATCAGAATCTCATATCATTGACTAAATTAGCAATATGAAGAAACACCGCCCTGCATCTGTTTTCAGGAATATTTTGGATGTTCTGGTACAATTAAGACTCAATACAGGACTGGGATAGTGTTGTTTATATAGTTCTTTGCAAAGACAAGAAATACTTGTATATTTTGGTAATCTTATTAATAAAAGGCCTAGCTTCTGGTGAGCTAGTGGGATTCAAGCATGAATTGGAATTTTCTTCAATCCGGACTGGTGAATATTGACTTTTTTGTTAGCTTATTGGTGAAATAGAAGAGATGTAATATGAAATTACAGTGCCACTAATAAATTTATACACTTGTTTCCGCATATTGAGGTGAACAATTAAGAATTTGAACCCATTGATTTGATTGGTTTTGGAGCAAGGGTGTGTGGAGATGAAGAGACTAGATGTCATATAGTATTTACTGTAATCTTGTATGTTTCTGATGGTAGGAAAATGCCGAGGAAATGCCAACTGATGCTGATACTGGACGTAAACTGTCTGGAAACGCCAAGGAAGAAGGAGCTTCTGAGATAAAGCCAAATCTGGAATCAGGCAGCAAAGAGATGACAAAGGTGGAGAAAAATACTAGCACTACTCCGGATGAGGTTAACAAAGAACTGTTGCAGGTAAAGTTACTGATGTCTCTCTTAATTTCTATTGATCATTTTTTACGTTCTCAATCTGATGTCATCTTGCTTCGGAACAGGCTTTCAGGTTCTTTGACCGAAACCGAGCAGGATATATTAGGGTAAACCAACTAAGCTTGTCCTCTCTTCTCTCTCTCTTGTCACATAGGCCATAGGGAACTCAATCGTGTACGTCTTTCGCAGGTTGAAGATATGAGATTAATCCTCCACAATTTGGGAAAATTCCTTTCTCACAGAGATGTCAAGGTTGGTTTATTTCATATATCTGTAGTACCTCTACTGGATTGCTTTGCATATCTGCTGACAAAAATGCATGTCGTCCAGGAACTTGTGCAAAGCGCACTTATAGAGAGCAACACAGGGAGAGATGACCGAATTCTCTACAAAAAGTTGGTCGACATGGACTTGTGAAGTTCGTTGCAGGATTAGCTAGTGGATTATATCAATTCTAGTGCTTCCTTTTTAATGAATTATTGAATGGTGAACAAATTATGCTTTTGGGATAAACTTGAATTATCAAGGCTAGTGGTTAAATTATCGAAACCGAAACCATTACAGAATATTTGATACTTGTGAAAAGTATTTTTCATAGTGGGCAAATATGGCTATCTTCAATATGACGTCTACTGTCACAAGGCTGATGGAAGCTGCAGAATCTGTCCGCTCAACGATGACATTCATCTGTAAAGATGTTACCCTCAACTTCTTCCCCTTCTTTTTAACTTAGTTGTTTTGTTGGTTGGATTGGGTGGTGTTTAGGTATATCATCTCGTCGTTTTGGAAACGAGGTGGGAGCTTTTTTCTTCGTGATCAGTTTGTATTCTTGAATGTCTACTCTTATCGATGAAGTCGTCGAGTAGAACATGAAATCGGCGTTAGTATACAGCTATATATCATTTACATCCATTCCGCTCTATTTGAGTTCATTTCAATCCAATACTCAATAGTTTGTTGTTTTTTTACAGCAAATTAGAAAGGAACCCAAAAAAAATAAAAAAAACCAATGCAAGAAGCTGCAAAAAGATATCACATTACAAAACTAAAGGACGATTCCGAAGTAATATTTTGTTTCTCGAATTTACACACAGAAAGGTGAAAGATGACCTTAAACTTCCAAGTGCATAATCTGATACAGATTTTGCAGGATGACGAAAAAGGCTGTTATTTCCTGGTACTTGTTGCTCGGATATTCAGCTTCCGAAAATGGTTCAAAAAAGACGTTCTCATCGACCTGGTCATGTAAGCACTGCCAGCTTTATATGCATTTACACTAAAAATTTGTGCACTTACACTAGCCAATATCCAAACTGAGCACCGAGCGTTCTCTATCAACAAGCTGGCTCCTGTTTCAACTGGATTCCGCTTCTGCAGCCAAACATCATCTGCTGGGGAAACAGAGGGATCCATCAGCATCATGAAATGCAACAACATACCCAATGAAATCCACAAGTGTGGCTAGGGAGGGTAAAATGTACGCAGACCTTACCACTACCTTATAGAGATAGAGAGGTTTCTAGAAGATCCTCAAGGAGAGTTTTTAAGCTCGTGCTCGCTGACTAAGGTTGGCAGCGAAAATACTAGATAGAACATCAGACCAGGTTTTCGGAAGATCCTCAAGGAGAAAGTTTTTAAGCTCACTGACTAGGGTTGGCAGCGTAAATGCTAGATAGAACATCAGGTCTGAGGGTAAAATGTACACAGACCTTATCACTACCTCATAGAGATAGAGAGGTGGTTTACGGAAGACCTTCAACTCAAATATATCAGCTCCAAAAGCAGAAAATACTAGATACAACATCATGAAATGCATGGAGCATATTTAAGACAAGCGATCACACAGAAGTGATATTGACAGGGTAATTCTAGTAATATGATGGAACTTGAAAAAAGTAACGCGCTGAATCAACCCTAGTGATATGGCCTAAGAATTGAACATTGTGTCTGGAAAAGGGTGCGAAAAGCAAGATTACCTGGGCTGAACTAGGCGAAAGACTACTAGCGAGCTCCTCATTCAAGTAGACCGGAAGAGGTGGCATTTGGCTCATAATCCCTGGCATATTTTTCATGCTGAAATGATATAACAATAGTAGTATTATATGAATGGCAGAACAATCAAAAGTCAGCACAGTGGCAAATGGAAAAGGATTGTAGAATTACTTATTTAAAATCGCGATTAAATTGTTCTTCGTCTGGAAAAAGAGATCAACATTGTCCTGCAACTGATCATTCACATATTAAATCAGAAACGTAGACTAGAATATTGTAAGAAGAGGAACATCTGTCAATTGTTCCCAAAGATGCAACAGAAGCCGAAATAAAAACAAAAAAAGAAAAACAGATGATAATCCATGAAGACGTAATGATTCCATCTTTTTTATTTTTACTTTTACAAAGTTTTATACACGTCCTTCAATTCCCAATTTCCAACTTAGTTCGATTACTTTAACACTAAACAACATGTATCATCTTTCTCTTTGTACTCAAACTAAACGGACTACCAGAGCTAACACAGAAAGGCCAGCAGATGACAATGTCAGCAATCTTTTTTATGACCTATGCTATGCACACTCTCAAGTTGTAGTAATTACCATTGCTGTCGAAGGACCAGACTCGTTCAAAGTTAATGTGGATACAGACAAAAGTTGGATATAGTTACAGGAAATCAGCACCTTAAATGTGTCCCTGGGTGTGTGTTTCTATACATATACAAGAGCAATTCAAATCATCTTAATTTCATTTTAGAAGAGTGATTTAGAAGTACTTATTACTAACGAGCCTTCTTTTTTTCTTGTTAGTGTTTTTATTGTTTAACAAGTAGCACTCGTTTGAGGTGCTTTTGTTTATAATGTAAGGTAGTAAGAGCCATTTGAGGTGCTGAGTTGGAGTGCAAAATTAACAAAGCTTACAGTTCATTGAGTGTTCATCCATATAGTTTTCTATGTCATTTAGATGACATTTGTTTGATATGGTTTACTTGAACTGAGAGTCTTTCGAAGTTGTATCTCTACCTTCACAAGGTAGGGGTAAGGACGCCCCACCCTCTCCAAATTCCACTTGTTGGATTACACCGAGTATGTTGTTGTTGCCGTCATCCCCACCTTTCCCATACCTCACTTGTGAGATTACATTAGGTATGTTGTTGCTACATAACATTAATTACACCAAAAACAAGTGTCTCTCAAACAACTAGATTTTTTAGGCATTTATAGCTAGAGCATGTCCTCCAAAGCACCCCCCCCCCCCCAATCCTTTCCATCCCTGGACCAAAATTTTCTAACATTTTCTTGCAACATATCAAAAAAACATCACTGGCTTTGGCATGACCATCCACCTTGAGCCTGAAAAAAGATCTACACCAAACTTCCTCCACTACCAATATAAAGAGATGATTGACTGACTAACCATCCTACCCACACATGAAATATCTATGTTAAAACTCTTCTTTCTGTGGTTTCCAAACCAAGGACTCCTACCTCCAGGAGGGCTGTAGCTTCTATTTAATTTTTGGGGAACTGCTGAGCATTTGCTGGGCGTGACCACCAGTGCATAGACTAATTTAAGTGTGAATCTTTCAACTGTTTTCCTTGTCCATGCATATCAGCGCCTATTTTTGAGACAACAGTCTTCTGGAAACAGCCTCTCTATTTCTATTAGGTAATGGGGTAAGGTCTGCCTACATTTTACCCTCCCCGGACCCCACTTGTGGGATTCCATTGGATATGTTGTTGTTGTATGCATATCAGGGCCTATATAATCAAACCCCTGCATTATTGACATACCCGACTTACTACTATCACCTTCCAGTCATCACAAGCTCTGGAAAGCTTCCTGTCCCAGTTGTGGTCATTCTCTGAGATCTTTTATATATTTTTATAATGGAATAAAGTTCTGGGGAGATGTTCTATCCAATCACAGGCCCCAGAAAAAGAGGCAAATCCGGATGTGTCAAAAAAAAATCTCCATCAATGCAACATACCTAACCAACAAACTATCCAAAATTTTACATTCCATTTGCAACTTTAGATCTAATATATTTTCGAACATCTCAAGCTACCTTACGATTTTATCCAGAGACTCGCAACATGTGAGGTTACACTGTTTCCAAGCACCACCACTGCTCTTTTGCAACCTACCTGCCTCTTAACAGCAAGTGTTTGTCCATTTTTTCCTGCCACTTCCTCAACAACCAGTATTGGGCTTTGAAAGGTTTTTGACAACAAACTATCCTTTATTCCCTTCCAAATAGATGATATTTCTTATCTCACAATTACCCTCAAACATTATCCTCCAACCCATCATGACATGGCCTTGTCATGTTTTTTCTATACCTGTTTGACCAAGTGAAATTCCATCTTTTCGGAATCCGAGGCATGATCGCCACCAGGTGTTTGACTCTTCTCATACCAGTATTGAGTTTCTATTCACCCATTTGTGCCTTGATAATTACTGACAAAGGCTTCTTCCTGATCCCATGCATATCCTCATCCACCATATCTAATATTGACCCCTTCCCACAACTTCCTCATTCATCTTCATCCTTCTATGCAACCAAAATGACCATTCATACCAAATTTTTGTATTAGGCAACACCCAGAGATCTCGGCCAACTCATTTTCCTCCATATGCTGGCAATGCCCTTTATAGGATTTGGCAACATCATCTGAAACCTCACCGGTTGATTATTACTCTATTTACACAAGCTTTTTCTCAATTCAATCAATTAAAACCATGAGGATTCTATCTTGTGTTAACGAGTTCAAAAGATCTCTCTTGAGATTTCCCTGTCTTTGTCCAGCTTTTCCTCATTAAACAAGATATTTGATCACACATGATCCCCTTGACAAGCTTATAATGCTGCGTGAAGGAAACTTATGTTAGCACTAATGGATCAAAAATGATGCTGCAGATCACAAAATTGCCGCAGAGAAAGCAAGACCTGTCCAGCTCTTTCCTTGTCAGTATTGAGTCCTATTGACAGAGCCAATCTTTGTTTTCCCTGTTGGACTATGGCTATTAATAAATATCATCCGTAGTAAATTTTCAGCAAGGCATTTTCCATTTCAAGAAAAATATCGAAGCCCTTCAACAAGAAGTTTGCATCTTGTTTTTCCGAGTTTCCTCCAATCATTTCAGAAGTTTCATTCATTCAATAAACAAAACACTCGAGTGTGAGACTCATACCTTGAATGTTGAGAGGTTAGCTGAAATTTTATTAAGGGCCTGATTATTTTCTTCCAATAGATGCCTTGTTCCAAGTAACGCTGGTAAGCAACACAAAAACCAGTTAGACAATCAGAGAGAATGCTGCATGAAACAACTCAAGAGACAAAGCCAAAACACATAAGATTCTCCCAATAGCATTAGCAGAAGAATAAGATTGATCAGCAATTTCAGCAAGAGTTTTACCCGATTATGCTTAAATGACATATTTCAGTTATTGCATGAATAAATTGGTCAAACAACGTATGAACGTGGGAGAACCATAAGGCATTGCATCACTCAACCTCTTGAGGTGCTTGCTTACATAAACTTATCAAATAGGTTGATTAGTCTGCATAATCCTGTCAAAGCTGAGTTTGGCTACAATAATAGCTATCACAAAAGAGTCGAGATACCGTATGAATACCCGTGTCATTAGTCAACTCGAAAGACATAACCAGGAACTCGTAATGGCCATAACGCGTTCGGAAGGCAGTCTTAGGAATATCTGCCGCCCTGATCCTCAGCTGATGGTAGCCCGACCTTAGATCAATCTTAGAGAACACTGTGGTTCCCTGCAACTGATCAAACAGGGAGGCTTGACCTCCAACGTAAGCCAATAGTGTTGGGTTCGAGTTCCAACAGATTAGAAAGTGCTGGGTTCAAGTCCCAATAGTGTTGGGTTCGAGTCCCAATGGATTAGAAAGTGCTGGGTGGTTTGGGTCCCAGTAGTGTTGGGTTCGAGTCCTCATGGATATTTTGGACTAGTCCAAGCCTACGGGACAAGGCAGACCATTGGCCACGTCTGACCTTATCCTATGAGAATATCTGGGACATGAATGCTTGGTTCGAGTCCAACTAGGTTCTGGTTCAAGTCCGAGACACGGTATATGGGGTATACATAGCAGGTTGCAGAGGATATCAAAACACATTGAGAGTTGTATTGCATTGAAAACACGTAAAAAACCAAACTTTCACGCACTGCCTCTATTTATCCTTATAAATCCTATTTCCCTAAATTAGGTTACAAGAAAGTTGTGCAACCCACACAAACACTTGCAAATGTGGTCAAGTTGTAACACCCCAATTCTTCTTATTTTAAAGGCAAACAAAAACATGCAACAAAATCGCGTTCAAGGTCTCAAGTTCAAAACCCACCAGTGCAAAGAATTTATGAGGACCATCGGACTGGGTAAAACCTGAATTAACCGTGGTGCACTTGCGGGAAACTCCTTGCCAAGGGCCTGTGTACACCCGGAATTAGTCGTGGCTCAAAGAGACTTGGATAGCCGGTGCAAATAAAAAAAATATGCAACAAAACCTCTTCCCATCTCCTTCACTTTATCACGATAGTGATTTCCAAACTAAAAATTGTGAATTGTGCAAGAAAATTATGTACTAGTAGCAAACATAGCATTTGAGGAACTTTTGCTGACTAAACAAATCTCAGGATTTTTTTTGATAACCGAGAAATCTGTTTGTGGCCCGCCCTTTGGACCAACCATAGAAATCTCAAGATTCCATACATATTATTTCAAAACTTAATGTTTGGCAGAGTACTATAAGTACTTTCTCGAAAACCCATATGTTTAAAAGGGCTTTTTAGAAAGTTGCACACAACTTTCATAAAGGACTTCCATAATCCAATGCTCATGACAGTTATAAAAGACATCAAGGTCTTGAAAGTGCCCAAGGGAAAAGAGATCTTGACAAAAAACTTCCCTAAAAGAACTTATCATTTTCTTGCAAGCAAATGCTAATGTAACTAAGAAAGATATGCTAAGACAACAATTAACTTGAAGAAACAAGGGATGTATGCAACAAACCAGCTTGAATTACTCGAGATTTTTTATTTTATTTTATTTTGTTTGCACCGGGTGTCCGAGTCTCTTAGAGCCCCGATGAATCCCGGGGTGCACAGGCCCTCGGCAAGGAGTTTCCCGCAAGTGCACCACGGTTAATTCAGGCTTTACCTAGTCCGATGGCCCTCAGAAATTGTTTGCACCCAGTGGGTTTCGATATTGAGACCTCGAAAGGGAGTAAACCCCAAGGCTCAAGTCTATTACCACCAGGCCAACCCCTGAGGGTTAAATTACTCGAGATTTGTGGGACAGCTGAGTCCATGAAAGATGATCTCAGCATCAAAAGCATAACAGTGCAGTGGATAGTGGACACAAAGGACGATTGCAGCATCAAAGGCACCAAAGGACAATAAACCAGCCAAAAATATTCAAGATTTGTTGGACAGCTGGACACAAAAGTACACAATTGATAGTGGACACAAAAGGGGATCCCATCATTAAATGCATAACGAAAGTGAGGCAAGAAATTGAACAGTGGAATAATATTAAAACTTGAGCATGATGTCAACTCTCAGGGAAGTATGATGGACGGCAAAAGAGATCAAGAAAAGCTGCTTAAACCTTGTTATGGTTAAAGTCGTGTTTAGAAATATTTTGGGTGTTAAGTTTATGTATATGGTTACACTATGGAATATGGGGCGGACTTCTGAGTTTATAGTCTGTCTGGAGTATAAAATCTGAGAAGTTTGGGAGTACATTGATAACATGTCGATGTTATTATTAACAAAAGGATTAAGGAGTTCATAATCATGTGCTTAGTGCACTTGAGAGCTTCTCATGTTCAAATATAAACCAAGTAAAGAATGGAGAACTTTCTTTATTTGTAATAACAACTAAGTGAGTTTATCAATCACAGTACAGGCGTATCAAATTAACAGAGGCATATTCAAAATTGCAAGAGAATGGGTGCACTATTACAAAAAGGTGGATCTAAGATATAAATTTGATCCGTTTGATCTTTAAGTTCTTATTATTGAACCTGTTTAACTTTCTAATCTCAACTAAAGAGGTGCTCCCAATCATAATCGCATTATGTGATACTTCAAGTGTGGGTTCACATATTTATATTTTAAGTATTTTTCAAAAAACATATATATAATATAACACTAATATATATGATTTAGGAAGAGAAGCATGGGTTCACGTGAATCCGGTGACCCCCAATTAAGAGTTATATTTTCCTTGCTGCCAATCTCAAACATTTTAACAAAAAAGAATCATCCTAATCCCTTTCCCACAATATACGCTTTTGTTCCTTTGATTCTCTTTCCCTAATTGAAGCTAAATAATGAATTGAATATATCGTCGTTAGATTTTATCACAATAAGAAAAGAGCTTAATAAAATGATATTTATATATTTTCACTGTAGCAGATTGTTGTTCATCTGATACCAGAATAAATAATACATAACTATTAACCAGAAACATTATCTAGTTGCATCAGGTGTTATTAG
>JAPFFP010000080.1:3179758-3205324 GCA_026153255.1 Solanum medicagineum
GAGAGAAAAGTAATATACTGCTAAGCACAGAGGCAAAGAAGAAACTGGTTCAGGAGGCATCGGTAGGAGCTGTGGGGTTGGGGGGGGGGGGGAGAGAGGAGGAGAAGTGCAAAATTGTTAAAATATTAGTTATAATGATAATAATTCATTCTATATGATTTTATAAGTGAAATTTGCGAAATGCAGAATTTGTGTGAGATACAGAAGTCGAAAACAATCTCTCTATCTCTATGAGATATTGGTAAGATCTGCCTACATTTTACCCTCCTTAGACCTCATTTGTGGAATTTCACTGGTGTGTAAAATTGTTAAAATATTAACTATAACAATAATATTTCACTTGATATGATTATATATGTGAGATTTGAAAAATGCAGAATCTATGTGAGATGCAAAAGCCGAAAACAGTCTCTCTATCTCCATTAGGGGTGTGCATCAGTTGGTTCGGTTCAATTTTATGCATTATCGATTTTCGATTTTTAAATATGTTAAACCAATAACAAATCAATAAGATATTTTTTATCGATTGTTGGTCTTTACCGGTTCGATTTTCAGTTTACCCAATAAGAAAATACTCATAAAATCACTATATGATTCTTCTAACAATTTGATGCAATACGATGAGATTTAGTAAAACAAATAAATTAATTGAGCACCTAAATTTAATAATATGCAATATTTGACCTTATATTCTACAGTACTTTCCAACAGAAGGGTTCTACATTGGAAACAAGCAAATACATGACTTACAAGTATCGATTTAGTATCAAGTGATGTTAAATTATTAACATTTAATATTTATGAAGGGATAAAGTAGTAGATTATTATAGTTTTAATGGGTTATCGGTTTACCCAATAACTCAATTCTAAAAATCGAAACCGAACTGATAACCCGATAAATTTTTTTCTGTAAAACTATTAAAAACCCATTAACCTAATAACCCGATAACAATAACACTAACATTTTTTTCGGTTCGATTTATCGGTCAGTTAAAATTTTGCACACCCCTTATCTCTATGACATAGTGGTAAGGTATGTGTACATTTTACCCTTCTTAGACCCACTTGTGGGATTTCACTGGTGTACAAAATTGTTAAGATATTAATTATAACAATAATAATTCATCCGATATGATTTTATAAGTGAGATTTGCAAAATGCAAAATCTGTGTGAGATACAGAAGCCAGAAACAGTCTCTCTATCTCTATGAGATAATGGTGAGGTTTGTGTATATTTTGCCCTTCTTAGACCGCACTCGTGGAATTTCACTGGGCATGGTGTTGTTGTTGTGTGAGATAGAGAAGGTGTTTTTGATACACTTTTGACTCAAGAAAAATATTTTAAAAAGTAAATTTGAAAAATATAAAATTGAAACAAGCATTGATGGAAATACTAAAAAAATTGTTAAAAATATTAGTTATACCAATAATAATTCATTTGATATGATTTTATAAGTGAGATTTGAAAAATGCAGAATTTGTATGAGATACACGAGGTAGAAACAATCTCTCTATCTCTATAAGATAGTGGTAAGGTCTGCGTACATTTTACCCTCCTCAGACTCCACTTGTGAGGTTTTACTGGATATATTATTTTTATCGTTGTTGTTGTGTGAGATACAGAAGGTCTTTTTGATAAACCTATCGACTCAGGAAAAATATTTTAAACGTAAGTTTAAAAAATATAGGATTAAAATAAACCCCGACGAAAATACTAAAAAAAATATTAACAACAAAAAAAGTCGTTACGATTTATACTACATAAACTGAATAGACATGATATATATACATGAATCTTTTGGGGAGAAAAAATTATTTTTTTGAGCTCGCTTACTTGAATTTATGGCTTTAATATTTAATTTTCTAGACTAGTGAAATAATATAATGGTATGTTATATCTCAGGTCGATTGAGTATATGGTGAAATAGTTAAAATCGCTTAATTTTTAAATAGATATTTTGAGTTCGAGTGGTATGAATTGGAATACTTTTTTTGAATGTCTTTATCTTTCACTTTGTATGAGTTTAATTTAGGGTCATTTACATAAATAATATATTTTTTAACTTAATTATGAATTTTAGCATAATTTTAATTTTTACCAAATATAATTATACTTTTATTATCAAAAATAGCAAGGAGAAGGAGAAGGAGAAAGAGGAAGAGAAGAAGGAGAACCTTTCTCTTTATTACTTTCTCTTTCTCTTTCTTTTTAAAAATATTAATTAATTATTTTAATTTAAAATTAATTTTAGATTGAATAATACACAAATGATTGTTTTTACTATTCATTAAACTAAAAATTTTATTTTATGTAAATACATATAAAATGCACAGACACAATTTTAATATATTAACATATAAACTAATTTAAATAGTGTTTAAATATTTAAAATTCAGATATAATATTTTTTGACATCATTAATAAAAATAAATAAATAAATAAATAAGAAGTACAATTGTAATACATTTTGGATTCGATACTTCATATGTATTGTAGACAATTTTTAATGCACGTGGAGAATATAAGTAATATATTTTTAATATAATAATTATTTTAATATCATTAATAAGAGAAATAATAAAAAAATAACTATAATACATTTTAAATTTGATAAATAATACATATTATAAATATTATGTGCAAATTTTAAATATTTCAGTATGATTTAATTAATTTTACATAATTAGAAAATGTATTATATTTATTGAAAGGAGCATTTACATAAATAATACATTATATATCAAATATTCCGCAAATGGTATTGTTACTATTCTTTAAAGTATAAGATTTATTTTATGTAAATATATATATAACGCATTGAACCCATTTTTATATATTAAACATATAAACTAATTTGTTTAAATATTTAAAATTCATATATAATATTTTTTGACATCATTAATAAAAATATAAATAAATTATAATTGTAAGACATTTTGAATTCAAGACTTCATATATATTATAGACCTTTTTTAATGCATGTGGAGAATATAAGTAATATATTTTTAATATAATAATTATTTAACTTCATTAATTGGAGAAAACAATAAAAAATAACTATAATACATTTTAAATTAAGTAACTAATACATATTATAAATATCTTTCAATGCAAAAAATGAATTATAAATATTTTATTAAGATTTAATTTGTTTTATGTTATTAAAAAATATATTATATTTATTGAAATAATAATAATAAAATTCATAATAATATATAATATTAAAGAGGAAGACTTAAATGGAGAGGGAGAGAGAGATAAAAGGGAAAAAAAGAAAGCAAACAAAAGAAAGAGAATAGAAGGAAGAGAAAGAGAAAGAAAAGAGGAGGAAGAAAGAGAAGGATGTTCTTATAATTTACTGGTAAAATATGCTATAAATCATAATTAAAAAAATACTTTAAAACGTGTAATATTTGATATATAATATATTATTTATATAAATACTCTTTTAATTAATTGGACAATTTGACTCAAAAAATGTACGAGGGAATAAAAATACATGTGTATATACACTGCACATGATAAAGTTTATTTTTAAGGAAATAAAATATAAGTCGGTCACTTTTATAGTACAAAAAAACTTCTTGTTTTAAGTTATTTATTTTTATAAATAATAGTGGCATAGTGCCATAGACTTTAATATAGTTGTTTAGTGTGTGAGTTTAAATGTGCACTTGGACTCTTTATTTTCTAATTGAAATCTGAATCCTTCAAATCTTTACTTATTAAGTGTGTATATATATATATATATATATATATATATATACTTATTCATTTTTAGAATCATATATTAGTTTTCGATAGACTAGAATCATTCATACTTTATACCAAATATATAATTATTTTAAAATGTTCACGTAAAAATTTAAATAAGTGTAACGTTTTATTAGTAAGATTGGGAGAATAATAGAATTCGATGTGATTTCGGTGAAATTTTGGAAGAACACTGATAAAGTAGGTATAAAGTGGTTGATTAAGTTGTATAAGACAATTAAAATGTACGATAAATAGAGGTGAAGTACAGTGATTCGATTGCATAAAAACAAGGGTAATATTCAAAGTTGTAACAATTGCAAGGGTATCAAATTGCTAGTCAAACTATGAAGATCTGAGAGAGAATGGTGGAGATGAAAGTGAGGAGTGAAGTGTCTATTTCAGAGAATTAGTTTGGATTTATATTGGGTGATCAATTACTGAAGTAATCCATTTCGTGCAGAGATCGGTGGATAAATATAAGGGAAGAAAGAGGGACCTTCATATAGTATTTATTGATCTTGAGAATGGTTATAAAAAAAGTTCTAATGGATGTCTTCTGGAGTTGTTTGCAACTAAAAGTATCCTAATAATGTATATTAAGGTAAAAAAGACGTGTATATAGTGGAGTCAAGACTCGGGCTGGGAGGATGAGAGGAGATTTGGAGCATTTTCTTGTTGAGATAGGGCTACATGAGGGGTCTATGTTGAGCTATTTTCTTTTCATCTCGATGATGAATAAGTACATATGATTTATTAGTAGGAGGTTTTATGATATATGTTATTTGTGGGTAATATAGTACATGGACACGAGACAAAGTTAATTATAGTTGGAGGTTTAGAGACAAACTTTGAAGTCTAAAGGGTTCCAACTGAGCAGGACCAAAATAGAATACTTGGAGTGCAAATTCAGAATTGTGTCAAATGAAACGGGCATAGATGCAAGTCTGGTCATTCAACTCATCCCCAAGAGAGAAAGGTTTAAATATCTTAGGTCCTCCATTCAAAATAATGGGGATTTCAATGATGATGTCACTCAGCATTGAGGCAGCATGGATAAAATAGAGTCTTGCCTTTGGAGTACTGTGTCATAAAAATGTACTACTTAAACTTAAAGGCATGTTCTAGAAAGTAGTGGTAGACTGTCCTAGTAATATTGAGTGGAGTGTTACCCACTCAAAAATTCACATATTTAGAAGATATATGTTGCCAAGATGAGAATGTCGAGATCGATGTGTGGGCATATTAAGAGTGACAAAATTAAGAATAAAGGTTATCCAGGAGAAGGCGAGAATGACCTCTGTTGCAGGCAAGACGAAGAAAGTAAGACTGAGATGGCTTAGATGTGTGCGGAGGAGGTAAGTCGATGCCTCAGCTAGGAGGTGTGAGAGGTCAGACTTGCGGGTATGCATAGGGTAAGGGTAGATCAAAAAATTAATAAGAAAGAAGTTAGTAGATAAAATACGATGCAAATTATCGAACACATGACCTCAGATAGAAAGTAGTGGAGGTAGCATGTTGAGTAGAATGTTAACAATTTAGGGTTTGTCATAGGACTAGTCATGTTGTTATAGTTGTGTTGTTATGCTTTTCGTTTATCACATTATTTTGCTACTGTTATTATTTTTGTCTATAGAGTTTGTATTACTTTCTCTTTTAGTCACCATGTTATATCTATTATTTTTGCTTCTTTTACATGTGATTGATATATTTAAGCCGGGGGTTTATGGGAAACAACCTCTCCATCTTCATGAAGTAGTGATCAGGTTTGCATATACTTTACTCTCCCCGACCTTTACTTCGTGGGATTCATATGATATGTTTTATTGTAATTTTATTCATTACGTACTATTGTCAATCAATATTGTCTCCATTACTTGCCTAACAACTACCATAGACAATTATCGTCAAGTCATTAAGAAATTGCACTGAGATTTGAATATTGAATAGTTAAGACAATTTGTTTTTATTAGATTGAAATGTTTGAATCTAAATGTTCATCTTAATATTAAGACGTGCATAGAGATTTAGATATTTGAATTTGAACCATATCTGAATGTCAAATATTTTGCACTGAGATTTGAATATTGAATAATTAAGATAATTTGTTTGCTCAATATATAAATTTTAAAAATAATATAAATTTAAATCATAAATATAAATTTTTAATAAGTTACTAAATGATCTAATATTATAGCAATAAAATATTTTAAATTTTTATATAATAATTGGTAATGTGATGACTAATGATTATGATTGTATGAGTCAACCTGACATGATGTTGATTAATGATAGTTGTTGTGGGTAGCATCTTATGGTATAATGATTGATAATAGTTTTTAGTTGTAATTGGTGATGGCAACGACTAATAACCAGTAGTCGAATGATACTAGTGGTTAATGACGATGGTGAATGATGGTAACGATTGGTGGTATAAAATGGTGACTAAAGGTGATAACAATCACTCGTGATTAGTGGATGTGATAACAATTGATGGTGATGATTGAAAATGATGGCTAATGATGATGATGATTGATTTTGTTGATTGGTGGTAGAGGTGATTTTGGTGGGGCTAAGAATGTAGTTGTGGATGATAGGTAATGGTGATTGACGCGGGTCATAGTTGTGGTGGTAGGTAAAAGTAGATGAAATAGAGTTAAAAGGTAGTCTTTGTACAATTTTTTTTGGTCAAGCGATTTTTTTTTTAATTAACCAAGTGAATAAATATTTACAACTACTCATTAGACTCTAGAGTTAGATCCTAGAAAAATACCAAATGCAGCAGTTTAGCCATGCTATAAACTATCACTCACTATAATGATTTGCACTTCATAACTAATAAGCTTTTACGTACAGGAGTGAGATAAGTAACTAGCAGGGATATTTATTGAGTTTAACTAGAATAGTGGTCCATTTTGCTTGATTTTGCACCTTGATATGTACTTGTGAATCTCTCTTTGAGTTTGTCCTTACAATCTCTTTTTTGATTCTTGAAATTGTTCTTTCGATCCATACATGATAGACTACAACTACAAATAAAAACCCAAGCACAAGGGACTTTTCCCTAGTAGCAAGTATTGACGATGATATCTATCAAACCTTAAATTTCCAATCGCTACTTTGTTGAGAAATGCTCAACCAGTTTAACAATTTTTCCTATATATATCCAGAGTAGCCACAATTAAAGAAAAGATGGTTCTTAGGCACTTCTTCATGAGATAAGCACAAGGTACACTCTGTTTCAAGTTGAATGCCGCATCTACGTAGTCTGTCCACTATTGATAGCCTTTTATGCAGTGCCAATCACATCACAAAATAGTGTTACGATAATAAATCAGCGATTAGTGCTAGTTTTTTCATCTGGGTTTAAGATATTTAGGAAACATTGCAAGATAAGCCCTTTTAAAGTTAAATCTTCCCATCATAGAGTACTTATCCAAAGTTTTAACAACATTAGAGGCATCTTTTAGCCACTCTCTAGCATCAGAGATTCTTCTGACAAGCCAACAAACATATTTGGGAGAACTCATTATGTTGATGTTCTTACCCTTTTATGTAGAAGTGGTAAATCCACTGTACCCATAGAGTTTTTTTGATTCTTGAACACTGCCCAGAGTACTTACAAAGTGCAGCCTTATTACAAAGAAAAATGTCTAATATATTCAATTCTCCGGAAAACCTAGGCTGACAAATTGTTTCCCCAAGCTACAAGAACTCTTCTTGAATATTCATTTGTATAGATTATTCAATAGATATCTTAATGACATCAAGACCTTATTATAGATCTTAATTATATAGATTCATTAAGTGGTTGTTAAGTAAAAGAAATAAATGCACTTAAAGATTAAGATCTAGACCTTAAAAACAAACAAATTTAATGATTTACATAGGTAAGATTAAGATCTTCATTAACTGCAAATAAATAAGGGATAAGTATCATTCATTGTCAACCTCCTATACCACTAGTCCCCACTTCACAACCACCTTAAAATTATCACCAAGCAAGTATTAACCATCATCACTAATGTTAACCACCATTATCGTCCAACTTCTTCCTTAATCCATACTGAGTAAATTTCTTTGATAGTGATTTATATTTTGGAAAGTTGCTTAATAATATTACTTTTGTTTCTTATATGATTATAATATCATCCAACTATTTTTTTTCGAAATTTGTCCACTAGGAGAGACGGAGACTTTTAAAGCATTAGTATTTTTTTAAAAAGAAAATAGTGATAGTTGAGTGATATATTTATCTTATCAAACAAAAATAATATTCAGAAACAATTTTCATAACTTTAATAGTCATTTGGGGTCTGTTTGGAAAGCACCTGGTAATAGAAATTTGTGTAATTACTAAGGTAGTAATTACCAGCCTATTTAATTATACAATCTAGTAATTACAATAGTATATTTGTTTGTCACAATGTAATTACATTGTAATTAAAAGTGTACTGTTTGGTTACACAAGTGAAATCGTAAAGTTATATTAAATCTTTAAAAGAAAAGTTTATTGCCCATGATTAAATTTATATTAGACAAATAAGGAAAATTATAAATAATATTAAATATCATATGCACACACACATACACAATATTATAAAAAAAATTGATTTATATTTTTTTAAATTAGTGTATTTTAATTAAATTCATAAAAGTAGAAGTATGAAATTTCAATGAACATCATATAATGCATGTTTGACAAAAATATTAGTATTAACAAAAAAGAAAAACATAAGATTATAATCTTACTCAATGATGAATTCTACTTTTACTTCAAAAGTAGAATACTAACAAAATTATGTAACAAGAAAATAAATTAAACTAAATAGAAAAAATAGAGAATATAAAAAATTACACGGAATCACATGAAGAAGTAAATGCTAGAATGAGAAAGAAACGAAGTATAAATAATAACAATTTAGAATAATAGAAATATTTTTTAAAAATAAAAATTAAAAATAAATCAAAAGAAACAAGTAAAAATAGAAATAAAATGAAGAAATAATTTTTAAAAATTTCATGTAATTAATTATGTAATTACACTCAATTCCTTATTTCTTCTTAAGAAATGAGGAGTGTAATTATACTAACAGCCAAATTTGATTGGCTTTTGATTTTTGGCTTTTAACTTATAAGCCGAAGGTCATAAGTTATAAATTCTAACTTATGACTTTTGCCTTATTCTTATTATTATTTTACCTTGAGAGTAAATGCTTATAAGCTCTTTTTAACTTTATCGATAAATACTTATCGGTTTATCGAAATTTGATCTTTAACGGTTTGATTTTTAGTTTATCTAATAAGAAAATTCTCATAAAATAAATATATGACCTCTCTAACAATTTGACATGATACAATGAGACAATGCGATAAAGTATAACTAGCAAATCAATTGTAATGACTGGATGCTTTCAAAAGTATTTGTTAAGCACCTAAACTTCACCGACAGAAGGTTTATACATTGAAAATCAATCAAAATATGATTTATGATATCGATATAGTGTCTAATAATGTTAAACTATTATTTTTTAATATTTATGAAGGGATAAAATAGTAAATTACTATAATCTTAATGGGTTATCGATTTACCCAATATTAAAATTAAAATCGAATCGATAACTCAATAATTTTATTTGTAAAATCATTAAAAATCCTTAAACCTAATAACTAATAATATATTTTTTTTGATTTGATTTGTTGATCGGTTCAAATTTTGTGCACCCTTACTCAAATCCGAGACCTTCAATTAAGTGTGAAATAGTATGATCAATGCACCACAACCCATATAAATATTTATATTAAATAATATATATTTAATCTAAACATATCGTAATTTGATTGCCTAAATGAAATTAAAAAATAATTTTTTTTCACAAGCATATTCATGGTGCTTTGGTTAAATGGTCCTTCCCTCAATTTTTCTCCAACTTCCCTTGCAAACAAAAAGCCCTGATCCCCTCGTACCACCGCCCAGCGGCCATTCCGCTGCCGTATCTCCGCCCGCCATTTTCTCCGGCAAATTAACTAATCGCTCAGTTCCTCTCATCTTCATCTTCGCAGGTACGCTTTCTCTCTCTGTGTTTCCGATTTTTAGTTTTCTCTCTCTAAAACATCTATATGCTCGAGCTTGAATAGCAACAGATATGCTTTCGTCATGTGGTTATAGTTTTTTCTTTCAGTGTAGCTACTAGTATAACCCTAGCTATGGGACTCGAAATGGGTGTTGGTGAATTTGTGCAAGGGTACCTGCTATGCCCTACCGAATGAATATGATGTGTGAAATTTTGGAAACCTGCTTAATTGGAAGTGCTGGAAAGAAATAAGCTCTAGTGGAACTGATTGGACATGTAGGACTCCAACTAGTTTGAGATGAGATGTAGTTGATTGATTGATGAGCTATGGTAAACAAAGCTCAATTACTATCCTTTCTCTGTATCACTATATGTTTCCGCTTATAGTTTTCTCTCTCTATTCAATGGCCAGCGTCTTCATGCTTGAGCTTGAATAGCAACAAATATACATTTGTCATATGGCTGTAAGTTTTGAACATAGGTGCTATAATCCTAGCTAATGTACTTGAAATGGGTGTTGGTAAACTTGTGTGAAGCTCTTTAATTTGTAGTGTTTGTTAGGAGATCTGGTATGCCCATGCCCTTCCCACTGAGAATGATGTGTAAGATTTTGGAAACCTCCTTACTTGGAAGTGTTGGAAAGAAATAAGCTCTAGTGCAACTGATTGGACATGTAGGACTCCAACTAGTTCGAGATGTGGTGTGAGTGTTTGATTGATGAGATAAGGTAAAAGAAACCTCAATTAGTTTCTTCACATCTCCATATAAAAGGTTGAGTTACTTACTCAACACTCTATTTGACATCCTACCATTGGACTTCGGTGGTGCTCTAAAGTTTAAACACAATTTAAGTTGTTATTTCTCTACTTCACGTTGCATCTGCCAATTGATACCCTAATGGTTCTCATTTTTCTAAGTTGTTAATGTAACATGAAAGTAGTAATTGATTTGCTTGAGCTGAGTCCAAAAAACAACCTCTTTAACTCGAAGAGGTAGTGGTAAGGTCTTCATACAATCAACCCTCCCAGAGCTTGTTTTTGTGGGATTTCACTGGGTATGTTGTTGTTGTTTTGGTAGTGGAACAAAATGGTCCCCAGTAGTGCACCTATGGTGTGACCTACTTGTCAATTAAGTGTCTGCTAACTTGGGAGATCATAGTTCAATACTCAATAGAGACAAACACCACCATTAATTTCTTCCCATTGGCCTAAGCTTCAGTCGACAGAGTTATCAATGCTTGTGTGGTAGAGTTATCATATACGTGATAGATCAGTTGATGTGTGTGCAAGTTAACCCGAACATCATCATTATAAAATAGGGTTGGAATGACTTGGGATACCCTTGTTCTTGACTCCATTTGTCACCTGGATCCTTCTACTCACTACTTTGTATATTGTACACGTAAAAGTCATTAAAACACATTATTTTACATCCCTCCATTCATGTGTATCTCTCAATTGTGTGGATGTGGATAGCAATTATTGTTCACATCAGATATAAATTGCCTAATCATTTTCATTATTACAAATACTATTTTTTAGAGAGAATCTCAAACTCATCTCCAAAAATTTCTCTTTTTTGATTTCTTCAATTAATGAAAATAATTTTTAGTCTTTCCGAAACTTCCATTTTTCTTCTCTTCCAAGCTTTTTCATCTATTTGGTATTTAGATCATATCTTATTTTCTTTGTTTTTTTCTTTCTTTATAGTATATTTTTTGTGTCGAAGAGGAATTAGGGACAAGCAAAGCCTTGTTAAGGTATTTTATTATAAATTTTGGTACTTCACGGTGGTGAGAAAGTGGCTAAAATGAAGGAGGAGAGAAATAAGAGAAAGGGACCAAAAGATGGGTCACCAGAGAAACAATCATCCAAAATGCTCTAGATTAAATTGCATTTAATTTTGAAAGCATCAGACTTGTGTTTTTGAAAACCCATGAGTTTTGTTTACTGAGGTTGGGATTACCCTCTCTCAAAAAGGCTACAGGTGTTACCGATCCTTCTACACGACAATGTCACCTTTCTCGACATGTCGCCTTTTTCCAACTTAATATGGAGCTCGGGGCTTTGAGATTTTGTGTGACGGTGGGCCATTATGTTCCTTTGTCTCACCTTAGAGGGGAGGGATGTAACTGCTGAGGAGTTTATATGAGACATCAGAATTCTTCATTTAATAGAGTCAACAAGATTCGGGTGATCAAAGTGATCAACTTAAGGGGAAGTTTCACAGGTTTGTGAAGACATGTACTCACCACTTAGGGTTTGTTTGGTTTGAATACAAGTTATGTCGGAATTAGTTATGTTGCGATAAGTTATGATAGGATAAGTTATGTAGGGAGTAGTTTTTATTGCTTGTCTGGTTTGCCATATTCCAACTTATATTCATGGCATAATTTCTAAGAATAAGTTGTTTGTTTACAAAAATACCCTCCATCTTTTTGTTTTCCATTTTCTTTGCAAGCTTTAGTTATCCATTCTTAAAAATAAAATTTTCATCTTATTTAACTCAAATATTTGTGTATGCATTTTCATGATTATGCTATGTGTTTTTAAAAATAAATTTTCATCTTATTTAGCTTAAAAGTAAAACTCCATATTATTTGGCTTAAAAATAAGACTTCCATTTTAATTTTAAGGTTATTAAAGTAAAGGCAATTGTATTATTTGTATCACTTCATCTAAACACTATCACTCCTATAAATATTGAAATTATCTACATTTCAATTGATATATAAAATGCAAATTTAAGTGATTAATAAACTATTAATTGCAAAGATGTAATTTTAATAGTGAAGTAAACATTTTTAAGAGAAATCTTAATGTAAATAAACATAAGAATTAGTCAAATAAATTCAACTTATAATATATTCATCAATAAAATTCATTTATATAATGTAATTTTTTTAAAAGAAAAATATATTATCATAAAAAAATGATTAATTAAGGTTGAGAATGTTATCCATCACACCAAACGACCCTTTAATGTTCAGAGTTTAGCCAATTGATTCAGTGCCTCCCTCTCTCCCTACTTCAAACCAAGACACTTCTTCTGACTTAGGTTCTCTAGCTTCTATTCTAGGGGTACACAATCCACCCGTCTTTGTTTTCCTATTCATAGGTTTGTATCAAAATCCACCTCCATTTGACAAACAAGAACATCCTGCTCTTTTGCCTAAATGTGAATAAACTCCTTTTTCCCAATCATTCCAAAACTCTCAAACTGATAGGTTATGGAAAAAGATGGAAAAAAGAAGTTTGTGTGTCTGGTGGTGAGGGTTGGGGAGGGAGGGAAATTATGAGGAAGATGATGAAGTAGATACAATAGATTTATGGAGATTTTTTTTCTTTTCTTTTAATGGTCATATTTTTCTTTTTAATTTCAATATCTTCTTAAATTAAAATTATTGTCTTCACTTGCTTTTAAACATGTGTGACCACACATTTCACCAGCTTACGAGGGGTTTGAATTATGTGTTTTAAGAACTTAAGTGTTTAGTTGGCAAAATTATAAGTAGAAGGTCTAGGTGTATAAGGGTTTCGTAGGTCATTCCGCCTAAAATGGGGGTCCAAATAGAAGGAACTGATATAAGAACTAGTACAATTGACCTCAGCTGGTGCAAATTTGAGGGACAGTTAATTGGTCAATTCATAGCCAATGAAATTTCACGAGTGGGATGTAGGACAGGTAGAGTGTGAATGGATCTTACCCCTATCATGTAGAGGTAGAGATGCTATTTTTAGAATACCTTGCTTGAGTACAACAAATCAAAGTAGGTATGAAACGAAAAAAGACCGTGAAGAAAACATAACAACTAACAATATGCATATAATATAAAGGTAATATTAGATAAAGAACATTATAATTGCATGAACTGAGTCCGAGGTAGATACGAGAGATCAGTAAAGAAGCAAACTTCTGAATTTAAACAACAAAGTTAAACTTCTATTATGCTTGTGCAAAAAATAGTGGAATGAACTCTTGAGAAAATACTTTCCCATTCTATTAAGTGAAATTTCTTTTCCTCCTTCCCTTCCCATAAGAGAATTTTCATTGTATTCTCCAATTTGTTAATAACTCTTATAGGCCTACAAAAAATGCAAAATTTGTTTTAATGTGGATTTTTTTTTTTTGTGTGACAGCTTAAGTTGTGCAGGATTCTGAAACGACAATCTTAAACTATGTAAATGTGAAATATTTACCCTCAATTTTGACAATGGGGTCATTTGGTGGGATGTATTAGGGAAAATAATACATCTTTTAGCTTTAGTATTACTAATCCCTTGTTTGGTATGTTTGGTATGTTTGGTACACTTTTTTAACCTATGTATTACTAATACAAGAATTAGTTTGTATTGGTTACACATCCTATTTGGTATTATCCGATGTATAACTATTACATAGCAAACCATGGTATTCAATACCAAGCCTATTAATACATGCATAATCATGTTTAAAGACAACATTGCCCTTGAAGTCCCTCAAAGATAAAGAATGTGGAAAGCATATTTGTAAACAAATAATTCTTTTTAAAATTATGCAATGCATACTATTTTTAATATTAATACGCAACACCAAACAGTCTATAAGAAATAATCTTAGCATAACTAATTCCTACATTACTAATTCTTGCATTTATAATACTCTCTTCAATACTATTCTTCTACACACTAGCAAACAACCCTCCTGGGATGTAAGATGTTTCTTCCTAGATAAACAATGGATTTTTTTCCCTTTGATCAGTTTCAATCAGATTTAGAAATGTAGATGGAAGCAAAGTTGGAAATACGTCAGGAAGAGTGTTCATTTGGTCCCCGTGAAGATAAGTTGATCAAGATGAAGAGTTTTTTGTTGTGCGTCCTCACTAATTGAGCATAAGGATCCGTTCGCATTTGCTTTAGGGTTTTCACTTGCAGAAAAAGATAGTTGACTTTCGTTGGGATCTTTCCCATCCCGCGTCAGCAGGTTTCCTTGCTTATCCCTTTCTTCATTAAGATGGAGTTGCTGTTCAGTGTACCCACCTACTCACTCGCAGAAGAGAAGAATAGATCCATTAGCGGGGTAACTAACCATGGTTCGGCATGGTTAGAATCTGTTGGGTTGGGAAAGCAACCTGAATCCACTTTCCTCCAAGAGCCATACCGATTGAGAAAGAGATACAGTGGAAAACAACCGAGATGTATGATGCCGAACCGACATCCTTGTTTTGAATACAATTTTTTCTAACGGATCGGATAAGCACTCGCTATTTGCTAGTATTAGAGGCTTGAAAAATAATAGCTTGAACCACTTAGGTTCTTTGCACCTAAGTAAATAGTAGACAACAACAAAAAAAAAAAAAAGATGCGAAGCTTATAGAGTCATAGTCATACATGTAATTTTACTCCTTTTACTTTGGCTATGACTCCTCCCTCCTGTAATTGTCTTTCCGAACTGTATCTATTGTTTCCCTTTTGCACAAAATGTTTACCAATGTACTTTTCAGTTGTATGATTGATAGTGGAATCCTTTCAAATATTTTATATATGTCGATTGTAGCAAGTATTTCATATATTGTCATTAGTTACCATTAAATTGCTGAAGTAAAAGATAATGATATATTGGTGAGTAGTATGTTACTGGGAGCCCCTTTTTCCTGCTTTAATTTGTGTTTTTTCACTTCTCAAGGGTCAATCTGGCCAACTTTGTGTGAATCACGTCTAATTTTTCTTTGACAATATGTTTTTAGAGACTGGGAAACTTTGTGGATATCATTATAAGTTGCATACAGTTGCATTTCAAAATGGAAATGATGTTATTTAGTTTAACTCTAGGAAACTGAAAGTAACCATAAACCTGCAGCAGAGGGAGTGTCCTCTTAAGTGGATATGTATTACCTTTGTCATTGCATCATTATGATAGAAGACCTTAATCTTTTCCTGTAACTTCTCTCTTTCTTAAATTTGAAATAAATTGTTTTTTTTATACAAAAACTACTAGTACATAAATTTGAAATAAAATATGACACGCCAACCAAATAGATTACAGCAAAATAATTATGCCAACCAAATAGATTAAAGCAAAATAATTATCTCAAAGAAGCACCACTAGAGGATCACGGTTTTTATTTCTTCAAATAATTTTTGCAGTGAAATCGCATCCCCAGCTTGGCTGCTGCAGGAAATGCAGTCTTCAAGCGCACAGACATCTGTTATGAGTTCAGCAACTAGAAAATCAACTACAGGCTCTTCAATTCCAAATACAGATTCAACTCAGGAAGCTGCCCAAGGGAAATTTATCCCCCCTCCTGGATATAGTGTTGATCGGGCTTCTTTCTCTTATATGAATGCTAATATCCCTTCTGGAGGCTCTCAGCAGTCATCTTCAAGTCCTGTTAGTCAATCTTTACATTTATGTTTTTGGAGATACAATGGTTCATCTGGAGAGACTTTGAATGACTTGGCTTTTGTTGCAGGTCATTCCATCAACTTCTGCAGGTTCTTCAGCCTCACTCCAACCTCCCATCCCTGGCCAGTCTGCAAATGTTGGCTCTTCATTTTCATACAATATTTCACAGACTGATAACAATTTCTCCAGTGGCCTACAGTTCTCGTCTAGCATCTTGAGGGTTAGTTTCCTTTGATTGATGAAAGTAATATGACATCATACATTTTGGCTGATATGTATTATCAAAATGGGTTACATGTAGTCGGTCGGTGCTTTGGGGAAGTTTCCACATCTATATATCATACAATGATTACTGTTTTCTAATGTGTGGCCAGTTTGTGTAGCATATGGTATATAAGACCAGGTAAATATCCGATGGGAGAACTAACATTGGATTTGCTCTCGAGAAGCCTGAAGCTGAAGTGGAATCTTTCATCCTATAGGTTTGCAATTATCAGAGTTAGGAGTGAGTGAAGTTAGCTAAAATCATAGCATGTAGGATTGTGAAGAACATGCTCTGCACTTTAGGATGTGTGGTTTAAGTCCATACAGGAGAACAATATTTGAAAGGTATGCTAGGGCTGGAACAGTGGTAAATACCGGAGAGGAAATCCTTTTTTGGAAAAAAGGAAATGAATAACTGACACGTTTTAGGAATTGCTCCTAGACACCCTTTGCATTGTACCCCGGGGTTCCATTTGATTAGAATTGCATTCTACAATTCAGGAAGAGCATAACTACTTTCATTATCCAATATCAAATTACATAGAAACTTTACTAGGACATTTGCAGATTCCTAATCTACGGAAAAGGTGCTTATTGGTCAGAATGCTAGAAGTCCTTGTAAGCTTTATGCTTTTACCATTCTGGTGCTATATATTAGTAAGTTCATTTATGTAATTTCTCCTATTTAGCTTCTAAAGCAGTTGGCAGCTCTTTTCAATCCACTCTTAAGACAATATGTTGCTTTCTTTTGGAATCTCATGCTTTGAAATATCTTTTACTCTTTTCTCCTCTCATCCACTGTGGTTGCCGGTTAGAAAGTGTGAGGGCTGCACTTTTTTATTTGGGATATTGCATTGTTGAAGTCTTAATCTTCTTTAGGAAGTCTTAGTCATCATTTGTGGTAATTGGCCTTTGTACTAATTATCAAAATTGTATTCATGATGGATTTTCTTAGGATTCCCCCAAGCTTTTGAGAGTGTGCTATCTTTTTTCGTAAAGTTTTCTTTTTGCTGGTTGCACGTGTCTGACAAGACCTATTTGTTTGTGTCAGCCTGCTGCTCCTGATCATTCTGTAGATGTAAAGAATGCATCTCTTGCAGCATCACTACAGCCTCCTCTTCCTCTAGTGCCCACAAGGTTGAGCTCATTTACACCCGGAACTGCAGCAGCTGCAGGTCCCTTGTTAAGTGGTTCAAACTTATCTTTCAATGGTAGTCCTCAGATGGTGCAGACAGATCAAACAATGAAACCAGTATGTGTTACTAAAATGCGTCTCTTGAAGTTTAAAGCATTACTTTTGCCTGTTGAAGACTGGTTTAATATATATAAACTGAACGCAGAGCATTTTCTATTGTGACTAGTTGAAACAATTGATCATGACTTCACAACTGATTGCTGTTATTCTAGTTGCAGAATAGAAGGGGAGACATTGCACAGGAAGCAGGAGGAATGACTTCTGCAACTTCCATTATGCAGTCTGTTTCACAGACTGCGCATATGAGTTCTGGTTCTTTGGCAACTGCATTTCCATCTTCTCATATGGGCACTCCAAATATAATCAGAATGCCCCACACACCTCAATTTCAGGTTCCAGCAGGAGTTCCTAGAAGTCCTGTTACGCCCGGTCCTCCTGGTCTTGGTCCAGCTATACCTTCATCTTCCAATCTTACTTCCACAGCCTCACCTGGAGGTCCTTCTCTACCCTTAAGGCCCAATGTGCCTCCTGCTCATGTTCTGGCCAATCCATCTGTTCAGCAACAAACATATTCTCCCTATCTTTCTCCAACTCCTATGGCTCCATCTCACCATGGACCTTGGTTGCAGCCTCCACCTGTCACTACCATGCTAAGACCACCATTTCCATCATATCCTGCAGGTTTCGCTGTTCCCTTTCCTTTGTCAACTACTGGTGTGCCTCTCTCTTCAGTGACATTGCCTGATACTCGACCTCCTGGTGTTGCTCCAGTGGCAGTTCCACCTGGAGTGCCTACTACTGCTAGCCAGTCAACCCATGCTTCAGGGTTGCAGCCAGAGTTACCTCCTGGAGTTGGTATGCATATAGTCCCTACTAAGAAGAATTTTTTCTCTCAATATCCTTGCTATTTATCCAATCTTTAGTTCACAGCATTTGACATTTTATTTCTTTTTTCCCCCCTTTCAGACAGCAGTAAGCATGTAAATGATGCTGACACAAAACATGGAGCTTCAACCAGTGAACAACTGGAGACCTGGACTGCTCATCGGACTGAAACAGGAGCCATATACTACTATAATTCTTTGACAGGAGAATCTACTTATGAGAAACCTGCTGGCTTCAGGGGAGAGGTAGGTATATCCCTACTCTGTCTTTGAGCTTTAAGCAGGTGCATAATTTATAGGTGTGGTCTTCATTTTAAAATGGGTAATGGCAATCTAGTACTACAATTCTCACATGATAATAGGTCAGGGCTATGTCTAAATGCTTTTTAGCACACAGTTCTTCAATTTTTAATTGAAGAGCCCATAGCTCTTCTAAATCTTCTCTGTCTCATGAGCAGGTGATCCACATCTTGTGCCAATCTTTTGCACATGAAGCAGTAACACATGAAATTCTCCTCTTCCGCAAATTCTGACCCGTTAGAATCACCCCCTCGCTGCTAGACAGGTTAAGGAACACACCTTCCTAGGTAATCCAGGAACCCATACCGAGAGATAAAGAAAATTCACCTCATCCCTACTTAGTAGCGTCTCATAATAAGACTTTACAAAGAAAATGCCACTATTACCTCCACTTACCTCTGAAAATCAAGGCTGAACTGTGAGATATTTTGTTTGTGGAGCAACTTTATCAAACCCTGGAACTCTTCAATTTCCTAGTCTTGCTAGTTCCTCCTAAACCTCAAACCCCAATGAACTTCTCCATTTTTAGTTTGTTGACTTCTTTGGTGATGTCTGTCAAAGTTTAGAATAAGAAGTGGAGCTTTCAGTGAGCTGATCATTTTTTGGCTTGTTTATGGTTAATATGGCTACAGGGTTGTGCTAGAAATTTTAATTGCATCTTGTATCATAACATTGCTAGCAAAAATTTAACTACAATGATCTGTCTGTGACATAGTTTGCTACTATTTCCCCCTCTATCTATTAAAGCTTATTGCCTTCATTATTCACGCACTTTACTTATCCATGCATGTCAATTATCTTTCATAACACATGACAATGGTGTCCTTCTGGTGCAGCCTGGCAAAGTAGCTGCGCAGCCAACTCCCGTTTCATGGTAAATTTTCAATAGTATAATAACTTTTGACTTGTACTGTTGTATTTTGTGTTTCTAAATAAAGTCATTATATTGTATTAAATGAAGTAGCATGGTCAGTGAAGATTCATATAGTATAGCCAACCCCAACTTTTTTGGGACTGAGGGTAGTTGTTATTCATGTGAGTGCAATATCTAATGGCTTATTCTACATGGTCTGACTGCTTACATAAATATTTGCATACATGTGATGTTCTTCAAGTGACCAGCAAAAATGGTGATCTATTTGAGCACGCGTATCTATAGTATAAGTATTTTACTGGAAGTTTATATGCTAGTGCTGGGAGGTTCATTAAATTGACCCTTTTTTGATCTACTTATGTTGGTGAACACTTTTGAGCTTGGTCAATAATAAAGGATCCATAGCCTTTGTAGCCTATAGAAATAGACTACCGATAACTGTAAATGAATGATAGTGGATTATATGGAGTCAAGAATCTGCTAAAAATGTGCTACTTGCATTCTCAGGTTTTTAGGTTTCATGATTTATGAGCGTCTGTTCATGATGCTTCTCCTTTGTTTCTTTCCTGTGCCATACATAAAGTAAGCATTCTAGTTTCAGAAAGAACATTTAAATTTGAAATCCAATGGAATAAAATTAAAAATAAAGGACCATTCAGCCTGGGTTCGACTAAGCAAGGAGAATGTTCAGCAGAAAGACAATCTTATCAAAACCAAAGAATGGTAAAGTACAAGCCTCAAACAGGATCAGTGTAGCTAGTTATAAATAACTTTTATCCTTGTTATTCAAAGCACAATGCTGAACTTCATAGATTGGCAAGATACTAGAGCAAGTCTTAAGCAAGTGTACCTGTTGGAGTGAGATGTTGCTTTTATCTGTTCTTCTCTTAGATAGACACCAGTAATTAGCAGATACGTCAAACTTCATTACTTGCCTTTCTAATTACGTAAACACCCTTTATAATTGGATATGAAGTCGGTTTCTTCATCTACTCAAAACTGGTATGGGTATCTCTAAATAGGTTAGAAGGAAGGATCACATCAAGTTGAATTCTCTCCGAGTCTCTGTCATAGAACTGATTTAACAGTGTCACTGTCGAGAAGATTTGGTTGACAGTGTACGCCTAGGCTGTCTTATGAAGGGACCAGGAAAATTTGCTTGTGACATGAGTAAGGAGTATACTTCTCTTGGTCATTCATGCCAGTCTTGTGTCAGAATACTATCCTGTTCTTCTTGTCAAAGTAGAATTGTTCCTTGGGAGTTTCACCGCTCATGTTTCATTGTGTAAATCTGTTGCATGATGAGGTTATTGTTTGATCTTTTTGGTTCTTTTCCTACTCATTATCTCAGTTTGTGTTGGATGGGAGCTTCTTTTTCGTAAGCTAATGTTAGTTGATCTGCGTTCGTTCTTATTTGCAAGCATCTTTGATACTGAAGCAAGCTTCACCAGCTTAATTAACCATTCCAACTTCTTCACTTACAAGCAGGGAAAGGTTGGCTGGTACAGATTGGGCATTGGTTGCTACTAATGATGGACAAAAGTATTACTATAACACAAAAACAAAGGTACAGTCGATTAGCTTTTTTTGTTTTCCTATAAAAATCTTTTACGTTATTATAGGTTTACACTCAATTCATTTGTTTCATTTGGCATGCATTTTTTTTGCTTAGAATGGTCTGAGGTCTAATTTTTATTTTATTTTTTTAATGAAGTAAGTTTGGTTTGAGGTCTAAATTAGTCTATCAAATCATGTTAAATATTCTTTTTTCTCTTATGGAAGTATTATCTACAACATTACTATTGTAAGCTTAGTCTCAGATGAAATCTATTTGTTTTTCTCAAATAAATTCAAACAATGTATTTCTTACTTCAAATGATATAAGAAAGTAGCCCCCTGGGCTTTGGTGTAATGGTAAAAGCACATGATGTGCGGATTGGCTGCATGTCAGGAGTTTGAACCCTGCATTAATAGCCTTGTATTTATTGTTTTTTGATGAAGAATAGCCTTGTATTTAAGTGCAGAGGGGTAGGGACAGACGGGGATTTCTCCATTATAAAAGATCTTTTGAAGGGATGAAGCAATGATTATCTATATTTGAGGAATGACCTCCCATTCCTAGTTTCTTGTTGGTGCACTAATGAAGCTCCAGTTGTAGAGATTGGCTATGGTACATAGAAAATCATATGTGTTCTGATTTTCTGATATACTGTTCGTATACTGGAGATTTCCTATTATTAATAACAAAAATTATTTTATCAAAAAAAGAGAACAGAATATATAGGTCCTTGATGATAAAAGTGAGTTGTACATTCTAGCACTGATTACTTGGTGAATCAGTTGAAAGATTGTCGATGTAGCAGTTACTTTTCCTAATGCCCGTTCTCCTTGCTTGCCTTTGTACTCAGTTAAGCAGCTGGCAAATTCCTAGTGAGGTGACAGAGATGAAAAAGAAGCATGATGCTGATGCTTTGCAGGCTCAATCACCATCAACACCGAATGTTAATGAGTCTACTGAAAAAGGATCAGCTCCTGTTAGTTTAAGCATTCCTGCTGTTAGTACTGGAGGTCGTGATGCGACAACTCTAAGACCTTCATTAGTTCCAGGATCTTCTGCACTGGATCTTGTAAAAAAGAAGTTAATGGATTCTGGTGCTCCGCCTGCTGTTTCTTCACCAGCCCCAGCCTCGCCGGGAGTAATATCATCTGAAGTAAATGGATCAAAAGCACTTGAATCTACAAACAGAGTTCCACAGAAAGAAAATAGCGAAGAGAAGTTGAAAGAAGCTAATGACAATGGCAATTTGTCTGAGTCCTCTTCAGATTCAGAGGATGATGAGAGTGTACCAACCAAAGAGGACTGTATCATCCAATTCAAGGTCTCTTTTGGCGATTTTGCTACTTCCATGATTTTATGGCCTATATATGTTTTATGCATACACGAGTACATTCATCTCTTTACTTTGGTTCTGTTTTAATTTGTAGTTTATTTTGACTTTTTATTCAACAATTTATTTTGATACTAGCATGTTCTAGGTAGTACTCTACCCTCCATTTACTTGGGTATGCCATTGGGAGCAAATTGCAATTCCTTAGAAATTTGGAATGGTGTGATAGAGAAGTGTGAGAAAAAATTGGCCAGGTGGAAAACTCAGTATCTATCTAGGGGGGCGGGGGGGTGGGGGTTGACCCTTATTAATTCTGTTCTTGATGCTCTCCCAACATATATGCTATCTCTGTTTCCCATCCTTCCCATCCCAGCAGGGATCACTAGAAGATTGGACAACATAAGAAGGAAATTTTTATGGCAAGGAAATAAAGAGAACAGAGGGTTCCACCTAGTTAATGGAAGGCAGTCACTACTGGAAAGAAGAATGGAGGCCTGGGCATAAAAAATATGAAGATGCATAGCAAAGCACTCAGGATGAAATGGTTGTGGAAATATGCAAATGGAAATCAGTCATTATGGACGAGTGATAGGGGCCAAGTATGAAGGGGAAGATTGGTGGATGACCAAGGCTGTGACCACACCATATGGGACCAGTTTTTGGAGATCAATTAGAGCTCTTTGGGAGGAAGTTAAACTTGAAACCAAAAAGAAAGTGGGAAATGAGGTAAAGATCAAATTTTGGAAAGATGAATGGCACGGGAAAGGCAACCTTGAGACCCTGTTTCTAGATGTCTACAACCTAGCTCAGTTTCAACATATGACCATTGCAGAGTTATGGACAACTCAGGCTTGGGACTTTAATTTCAGGAGACAACTTAATGACTGGGAAATAAGGAGGGTGACTGAATTCCTCAAACATTGTTGAACACTTTACTGGAACAAATACAGATGAGGATAGACTTTGGTGGAAAGGCAACAAAAGAGGAGAATTTCAATGTACATTCCACTTACAAGATGATGGATCAATCAAGACAGCAGCAAAGCACTTGGCCATGGAAACAAATATGGAAATGCAAAATCCCACTCAAAGTTTCATGCTTTATCTGGCTGCTTGCTAAGGAGGCTGCCCTGACTAGTGATAATGTTATGAAAAGGGGGATAATCTTATGCTCTAGATGTTTCCTATGTGGGGAAACTCTAGAAACAGTAAACCATCTATTTCTACATTGTAGATACACACAGCAGATATGGAGGACTTTCTTGAGCCTCAAAGGCATATCCTGGACTATGCCTAGGAGGGTAATTGAGGCCTTATACAGCTGGGAGGAGACAGGTGTTCTTGCAAAAGACAGAAAAAGATGGAGAATTATCCCTGCTTCAATTTGGTGGGCAATCTGGAGAGAGAGGAATTCTAGATGTTTTGAAGGCATAGAACATAGTATGCAGGATGTTAAACTAAACTGCATTTTGTTGTTGTGGTTTTGGTGTAATCAACTTTACTCTAAAGATACTGTCTCTATAGTTGATGTTTTAGACTCTCTTTAGACATAGAGCAGTGGATTTTGGAGCACATTTGTATATAAGGTTTGAGTACAACCTATGTACACTCTAATATAATACAAAGTTACCAAGTTCAAAAAAAGAACATAGGACTTGGCCCATGCCTTTTCACCTACATCCTGGTGCTAGCACTAAAAACCTTTGTCTTCTAGGACTATTGCTATGAACCCTGCATCAATGTTCCTTCGAACACATGATTTACCGTGGTGTGGAAGTGATTAAATTTATACCTCCTTTTAGATATAGCTTAGTTTCTTGAATTATTAACGTCACCCTACTACAAATTGCTAAAGCCTTTCTTGATCAACTTAATCTTCCAAGGATTATAATTTCGACTTTCTGTTTACTCCCTTGCTTTTTGAAAGACCCCACAAAACTTCTATGCGTATGACCTTTCTGGAAATCTGAGAAACATTTACAGGTGTCCATCTTGTACTTCCACTGTTCGTTTATTTCTGTGTGCAGTCCTCATTCCATGGGTTTCTCTTTTTGTGTGGTTACTTTTTTTGTTTCAATCAATTTGTAGCATTATTTGTGGTTAGTGAACATCATGCAGACTTTCTCTCTGTTGTGGTCCACTCTTTCTTTTATCCTCATCCTCTCATTTCGACTCGGTGCAGTTTGATATATGAGCTATTAGTTCTTGTAGCAAAGTTACATATTAGCTGTGTAACATTTCTGGCTTCCTAAATTAACTGCTTCTGTTTCTTTATCAGTGAAAAAGCAATTAGAATGTTCACGATGTCCGAGACACATACCCAACAGTAGAGACTGATAATTAATAAGATGGGAGTGCTGGACCGGTACCTAATGAGAGACTGGTAATTAAGAAATCTGAATTTTAATTTTAAACCTAGCTCTAAATGGAAAATGGAGATCTCATAGGAGGAGAATAGAATTATAGAGTGTAAATTTGGTGTGTGTTGACTTAGCAGCAGCATATGGATCTTAGTGCAACGGCCTTTCTCCATCCTGTGCATGGCGGGAGGTTATGCACTGTATTGCCCCTTTTTAGACTCTGAATGGGGCTGCAGTGTGAGAAACATCTGGGAAGTGGTGAGAGAAATTACATGCTTTCGTATCTTGATGGTAGGAGATGGAACTAACTATTTGTTTTGGGAAGACACTTGCTAGGTAGAAAGGCTTCCAATGGATTACAACCTGATACAAGATAAACTTTTTTGACTGTCATGAATATGTTTGTATTTTATGATTGTATAAGTAGCTGTACTTCACTCTTTAGGGGATTGCACTAGCTGGAAAATTGTCTCAGTATATCCTTCTGTGGTTCTCTCTCTCTCTTCTTTTTTTTTTTTTGTTGGGGGGGGGGGGGGGTTAAGTATATCTTTTTTTATTTTTTTTTTTTTTTATATCCTTCTTTTTTTGA
>JAPFFP010000080.1:3216954-3245447 GCA_026153255.1 Solanum medicagineum
CTGCAACAAATACGCCATACTGCTGTTTAAGTACCTAAAACCTGCTAAAGAAGCAAGTATCAGGTATCCCCCCTTCTTGCTTGAAAATTACTAGCAGTTTGTATCATTCAGACTGACACGTGTACATTTGTTTGGTTTGGCCCCTCTCGTCCGTCTCGTGCAATGATCTGTTTTATTGTTTATTAAGAATATGGTATACTCTTCTTTATTCTCATATAATATATTTTGGTTTCCCAGCGATGTGCACAAGATTTTAGAGCTTTATTAGCCGAGGTTATAACTGTTGAAGCTTGTTCACGAGAGACAGAAGATGGTAAAACAGTTGCAAATTCTTGGTCAACAGCCAAACAACTACTCAAAGATGATATCAGGTATTCAAAAATGGCAAGAAAGGATAGGGAATCCTTATGGCGCCGATATGTTGAAGACATTCAACGGAGGCAAAAGTCAACGCTCGACGAAGCAGACAAGGGAAGAAGTAAAGGATCTTCTGATCCAAGGAGGAGATAAATCAAGAAACAAGAGGTATAGCAATCCTCAACTATTTCTACCGTTCTCTCGACCTTTCTCAGTAATGATCAAGAGTAGTAATCCTCGAAGCATTTAGCGTTGATTCCAGAAAGCAGAGAGAAGATAGATTTCTCAGGACACTTCATCTTTTAGGAGGCTATGAAGCAGAGTACTTTCTACCATTGGCAGTTCATTATTAATTTAAAGCCAGTTTTCAGAAATTTGTCAAAACTGATCATTCCTTGTGTAAACTTTTCATATATTTAGGTGATCATGTTGTAGATTTAATTTCTACTAATTCCATGTATGTTAGAATTTGAGATCACAAATTGCTAAACAAGGAATGCAATGCAAGGTAAGTTGCGTACAATAGACCCTTGTGGATGGTTATCCTGCACATAGCGGGAGCTTTAGTGCATTGAACTTGTCCTTTTTTAAAGAAATGGAATACATGCTCAATGGATCCGTCTTCCATTTGCTTTGAATGTTTGGGAGATCGTTCGATTTATGTACTTTTTATATTGAATCCCAAAGAAGAGAAAAATATCTTCTCTTAGAATGATCTCACCTGTTCAGTGCTTTGTATGTATCAATTTAAAATATATATATATAAGTAATACTTGTTAAAATAAATATAATATTCATGTAAATAAAATAAAATAAATATTATTAGTTTGATGCAGTAGTTGAATCTATTGTGAACCGGTAAAGATAAGAAAATTAATTCAATTATTATAAAATAGATATGGTTAATGGTTTATAAACACAAAGTGATGACTTGGAGTTGAATATTTAGAACTTAAATAAATAATTGATTTAAATTTAATGTGAAAAAGAAACTCCTAGATATAAAATTAGTAGTTTAATGTTTTCAAAATTATTTTACTAGATCTTTTTTAAAAATTTATTATATTACATATTTTTATTAACAAAATGTTTTATAGTTAAAATTTTAATTAATTTTAAAGTCTTAAGTATTGGAATGATAGTAATATTTTTCCTTTCTTTTCCATCATAGTCTAAACTATTATTTATACAAAATGATTCTAAATATAAAGAAATATAATTTAAAAATGAATCATAAAAGATAAAATAGTAAATTTAAAAAATAATAAAAAATAAATTTTATCTAAACCAAAGTATTTTAACGAAGAACAAAGTTCATACAACATTTATAAGGGCTTTCACACTTTTAATATAATATAGATAGATTGTAAACTCAACAATCCCCATATCCCCAATTGCAAATACTTATTTAGACTAGATCTAGTAAATACACTTCTACCTCTAAGATGCATTGTTTTCCTTTTATTATTAGATAGTCTGTTTGCCAAACATTATACTATCAGTTTCAATGTACAGTATGAATAAGCTCTAGTGTGCATATAATGTAACAAGTAGGCTAAAGAATAATAAACACAAGTCTTGTTTAAACAAAAGATTACATCACACTACTTATTGTCAAGACCATAGGACTGTATTACAAAATTTTGAATTCGAGAACTCTTTTGCGCGATGGGTTCTATCTAGAACATGGCTTAGGGACAATATATATAAGCCACAACAACTAAGCTAACAACAGCAAACGCGAGTCTACCTTGTTACCTTGTTGGAATAAAATCAACAGATTGATGTTACTGATCCGGGATAGTTGGTTCTTTTTCAGGATCTTTCTCTTTCTCCTTCTCTTTCTCCTTCTCCTCCTCCTCGTCTCCCTCTCCCTCTTCCTCTTCCTCTTCCTCCTTCTCTTTTTCTTCTTCCTCCTCTTCTTCTGGAGGATCACCTGGCATAGGAAGTGGCATTGGAGTTTTCATGGGACTGAATTGAGGAAAGATATCTGGTCTTCGTCCGGGCTTGGGTCTTTCCCATTCCTGCCAATAAGCATGTTTCATCAAAATGCCTAGCAGCATTGATGACATTACTCTAGAAAGCAAAGGCGGTGCCCAATCAAATTCTACAATTCCAACACAGTATCAATTATCATGATGGAAAAAGGTTATGAAAGACATCAAAGTTTCGAGAATGACAATGCCAAGGGCTTTCAGAAGCTCCTAGAAATTAACACTTGATGGAAGGATCAGAATTGTATTGCATCTTTATATCTTTGGAACCAGATTCCTGACATACCAAGGGAGGCTACTTGAGAGAGACAGTACACCTCTTATTGGAGGATGAGAGACTTCAATCAATTCATGTCTCCCCTCTCTCCCAATACAACTAAAACCTAACAGCTTTGATGACATTATTCTAGAAAGCAAAATGCAGTACCTGCTCAAATTCTACAATTCGTATGCAGTATCATAGTGAAAAAAAAGTTTTTTAAGGATATCAAAATTTCGAGAATCACAACGCCAAGGGCTTTTAGAAGCTCCTAGAAATTAACAATGAATGAAAGGATCAGAATTGTATTGCATCTTTATATCTTTGGTAGCAGGTTCCTCATATACCAAGGTTAGCTAATTGAGAGAGACAGTACATGACTCCCCTCTCTCCCAAGACAACTAAAACTCTACTCGTTGGATATCATTCCACGTACTAAAACTGGAAAGAGGAAAGAGGGAGGCTCAAACTACAACAACCAATATTTAACTTTCTGCGAGTTTTCATAGGGCAGATGTCATTTCTTATGGACCCAAACCTAGGTGATCTATCCGTGGTTATAAAAAATTATCCCATTTCCCAGTCCTCCCTAGTCTATGCCTTCATCTTTAGATTTCACAAAGGCAATTCTTTCGCCACTGCTTCCTGATGAATGATTAACGGGAAAAGATTGTCTGGGCTCCAAAAGTTGGTTATGTAGGCAACAAGCTTTCTTCTTGGTCATTTCAAGAGGCCAAATAGTGGACAAATATTATTCCTAAGATTGCAAGAACAACCACTCCTCTAAACAAAGCTTGACCCAATTAAACAAAGGGACTAACTTTATTACAAGGCTAGGGACTTCAGGTTGGCATAAAATTTACTACACTTTGGATACAATTTCGGAAATTCCATCCTCTTCAAAACCGTATAAAACTGAAATTGGTAGCTTGACAGTTTGAAGTGTAAATGCACAATTTAATCCATCCACATAGCAACAATCATTCACACCTAAATAACCAATAACTGCATCTAGATTAAACTTATTAGCTCAAAATGGCCGTGATAGAGGAACGAGAAAATCAAACTCTCACCAAGACTGTAAAAATTCAAGTAGTCAATCAATTGTTCTACTAACATTCCCCGAACTTATTACCTTCATCTCTAAGCATACGGTTAACAAAGCAAATTTTACTATTTTCTGATCATATTTGGCACTTAGAGTGCATTAGCACAGCTCAATTCATCCAAATAGCAACAACAGCTCACACTTCAACAACCAAAAACCATATCTAGATTTTACACAAGTTATACTTTCAACTTCTACATGATAGATTTTACTCTTAGCACGCACTAATCAACACAGTTCAAATACAGCTACAACTAAAGTTAAATAACCAGGGGGGGAAACACGAGTTTCGGAGCTTACAAGAGGGAAGTCGAGCGGAGAGCGTTTAGTCTTCTTCTCTTCTTCCGGCGCCATACGCACGATATGTGAACACCTCCTAGAACAACACAGAGACATCGTTCTCAGGAACGGCATAAAAGCAACGGTTAATGGCGGCTGAGAGAACGAGCCGGTGGGAAGTACACAGCACGAAGGTGTGGACGAAGACGATGATGACGACGGTGAGCCGGAGCGGTTTAACATCGCCGCCGTACATGGCGGCGGAGAAGATAACGCCGGAAGGAGAGACGATAACGCCATTGGAGTTGCGGCAGAGAGGGTCTTTCACGTTTCTTCAGCTACTTGGGGATATTGGAGGTGAAAGCGTATTGGGCTTTGTGAGGCCTAGATTTCATTTCACATTTTAGGCCCATTTAGGCCCATAAAAGCTTAGGATAGTTTAAACAAACAACACAAATTTCGCTAGTTAACGAGCTAATTACTTACCTACTCGTAAGTTTTTTCGATATTACTGTTTCTATCATATTTTGATTCCTTGATATGTATACTTGATACATCTAGATATATGTATCTCAAATACAATATTATGGACATGCATCTAGTTATGTGCATCTAAATATGATATGTAATCGAAACACGTCAATTTAGAAGCAAATCATGTGTTATTTTCTAAATTTCTTCAAAAAAAAAATATGTATTTGGAATTAATATAATATATCTGAAAGTTACTGAGTGTTTACTTATCATTAGAAAAATGTATTTGGATCGAGTTTTTAAAAATTTCAAGCCACTATATTTGTTATTCACAATGATTTTTGTATTTATATTTTTAGGGTGTGTCGATATTTTATAATTTCATGTATTTGTTTGTATTTAGTGTATCTATATTTAGTATCAAATTTATTTAGTATTTTTAGATTTAATTTGATGTATTTATTATCAATTTCATTTGGTGTATCTAATATAAATTTAATGTATTCAATATCTATTTTCATCACAAAATTTAAAAGAAAAGATTCTTGTTCCGCCAATTATAATAATGTGTCGTACCTTTATTAACAATACCTCTTAATTGAAGAATTTTAACCATCAAAGTAAATTTAAACAAACAATGAACTATTATATATCTGACTCTAAATTTGATACATAATTATAAAAGGTGCGATAATATCTAATTGTTTAATCGTAGATGAAACTAGTAGATATAGTATGGATGTATATCTAACTATGTAGTTTCTACAAGTTTAATTCTGAAAGTCAGTTTTTTTTAACTCTTAAAATAACAAAAATACAAATCAATCTTTAGAAGTAAAATCGACACTGCTTTGCTGAGATTTTCATCCACATACAATTTTTTAAACATATACATTGAATCTAGTAATGAGGTCAAAAATTTCGTTAAGTGAATTCAAAATTTAATATATATGTATGAAAAATAATATTTTGCCTATATAAAATCTTTCTATACATGTAATATGTTTTTTCAATGAAAGATATTCGACTGACCATCCTTCGGTACATGCGGTTACGCCACTTGTTGGATCTAGTAGTCTACCCATGCATTTAATGTTTTCACACACATATACACATCAAACTTATGCTTTGAAAAAATACATAGATATATACATATAGTTGATCATACATACATCTAACTTCTACTGTAAAACACTAATACATATACATTTTGTTGCGTATACGATTACAAACAAATTTTGTATCATGCAACTTTAATTGGAATAGATTTTTATGTGCGTAAATACAATATATTTTCTATGTTATGAAATAAAAATCCTATGTTTTATAAAAACAAATACTAATAACACTATTTATAATTTTTTTTCCTATAAATCTCCCAAGTATGGCTCATATTTTTATTTCAATTAAATTCTACCAAAACAATTGGCCTGTCTTTGTCTATATTTTATTTATTCTTAAAAAAACATCATAAGTTTGTGAATAGTGATTATCCTTTAATGCTTTGTTTTTAGTTGGTTGATTTAGATTCTTAATTAAACATCAATCAAATATATAGAAATAGCTTATCATTAATTGTAAAATTTTTATACCATTGTAATTTAGAAACTCAACAAAGAATTAATTAGTAATATTCTCAATTTTGAATCATGGAGGGGAATAATTAAAATAAAAAAATATCATATGTGTGATCACTTATTTATATTGAAAATGAAAAAATAAATCACATTTTTATCATTTTTTTTCCATTCATTTGTTAAAACTTAATATAATGGATGGAAGAAATGCAACAAATAAATAGTTTGTAATATTTTTCCTTTTTTATAAATAAATATTCTTTGATAATCTTCTTATAATTACAAAATAATTTGGGAAGACATCAATCCACATTAGAGTTTTATTTTTTTATTAAATTATTAACTTTACAAAATACTCTTTTAAAAAAACTTTAAAAGAAAATCAAAAGATTCTAAAGAGTTCCCTTTGATTTGTTTTCCTTCTAAATTACTTTGATCATATTTTTTATTCCTTTCTTTTCCTCTCTAACTTCAATTTAAAATAAAGAAATCATATGAATATTTTTTTGGGAGAACTTTTGACTCGTGGTTAGTATTTATATTAACGTTTTGATTAATTTAAACTTAAATTTTATATTATATAAATCGTAAGGTTTACTAAAAGAGAAAGTATTTTATATTCAAAATTTGAATCTGAATTTTTTAACAATCGAATAAATAGTAGTCATATAAATTAAATATTTAATTAGAATTTTACCTTTTTCTTTTGTAGGAAGAAAAAAAAATACAATTACATTAAACTTACTTTCAAAATTAAGACAGAAAGCATATGGATTTAATTGATTAAATATATGATTAAACTTCACCTTTTTCTTTCTAGAAAGTAATAAAATGATTATAGAGGGTCACCTACTTTTCAAAATTGAAGAGAAAAAGTTACGATAAAATATTTTAAAAAATTATAAATAGAACCAAATATGTTAAGAGGGTAAATTCAAAATGGTCTGCGAAATGTATATTGAATAGTTTTAATCTTTTGAGTTTGTTAAAGTTATTTTTTGTTAAATATTTATCAAATTTCATCACTAAGATTTTGCTGGTGTGAGGAAAAAAAAAAGAAATTATCGAGAATTCATATTTAGAGATATAATTATTGTAATTTTTATTATTTTTTATTTGGTTGTATAGTTTGATGTGGGTTTTTTGAAGTGTAATTTCTGCTATTTTTTAATATCATCTTGGTGTTCAGTGGCGGAACCATATTAGAATTAGGGGTTTCATTCGAACTCCCTTCAAAGAAAAATTATATTATTTATATATGATAAAAATATTTTTTTATTTATATATAATAGATGTCGAACCCATTATTTCGTATATTTACTTCTTAAAATTTTGAACCCTTTTCAAAAATTTTGGCTCTGTCATTGTTGGTGGCTAATATAATTTCTTATGTTGCATTCTTTTAAAAGGATTTGATGGGATTCTCTTGAAGATACTTAGATGAATATATTATTTGGAGAGAGCAAGGTGAAAGTGACTTTCGTGATAAATAAAATGTCGTAACTAAAATTAAGACGATTCGAGTATAAAAAGAGGAAGAATATAGATGCTCAATGAAAAAAAATACGAGAAGCTGATGGTAATAGACATACGAAGAGACAAAGACAATCTGAGGAAGAGTTAAGAAGAGATGATTAAACAAAACTTATCCTTTAATTAATCAAAGACATAATCTAGGTTATAAGATAGATAAACGATCTCCTTTTTATAGAACAAGATATTTCTAGCTTAGAACACTTGACCCGCTCCTCTTCACCTTATTATTGTTTTATTATTATCATACTATTATTTAACTTTTAAATTTTAAACTTATTATTTTAATTATTTCTGTTATTTATATATTTTTACTCTAATATTTTTATATTTCTAACTTCGAAATCCACTTACGAAATCACACTAATCCATACTAATTTGTTATTGATGGGACTCTTTTTATGTTTAATGTTTAATTTTTTTTTCCTTTTTGTACTATTTTTGTCAATTTTATTGAAAAATTATTTAATATTAAATATTAATTGGATATTTAAGGAACAATTTTAATTTTTGAAACCCCATCCTTCAAAAACATAAAAGGACCATTTTTGTCATTTTCTCGTGATTTTGAAAACGCCATTTCTCCTTCTTCTTCACCTTCTCAAATTTCCCCTTTTTTTTTTCACTTTCTGCATTTCGCCATTGTTTTTTCTGAAGAAAAATCATCGAAAAAAAAAATTTGTTTCGAAAATTGAGTTGAAAGAATCCATTGTTTGTTAAATGTACTTCATATATATTTTTTTAATTTTTTTTTTCGATTTTATCTTGCATTAATCCCTAAAATTCATAGCGTTTATGCATTGTAAGTTTTTTCAACTGAATCGATTTTTTTTTGGGTTTTGTGTGATGCACTTCACTTGGAAGTTCGAAGATTGACTGTAAATCCTGGTAGGAAGGAGGAAAAACGAAGGGTTTCTTGAGTTTTTGTGTAATGTGCTGTGAATCGAGAAGTGGGTTTTATTTGATTTGGTTTCTGGTTAGGGCAAATTGATGCCTGGTGTTGAATCTATCGATGACAACCACCAAACGAGCTTATAAGCTACGTATCCTTTTTTTTGGTTTATTTTTTGTGTTTATATTGTTAGTTTATTTGCTTAATTTTGTTGTTAGGCTTGAAATTGATCATTTAGGGAAATAATTTTGTTTGTAAAAGTTGAAAATTGTGCAATGTGGTGAATGATATACTTTGAATGGGCTGGATGTAGACAATTGATGGTAGGGAGAATCAATAGTTTTGACTAGGATCTTGTTGTTTTTTGTTTGTGTTGGAATAAAGGGGGAAAGAAATGAGTGTGAGCAGGGATGTACCGAAAAAAGTCTCTACGTCACAAAGGTAGGGGTAAGGTGTGCGTACTTCCCACTTCGCTAGACCCCAACTTGTGGGATCACAGTGTGTATGTTGTTGTTGTAGAATTGAATGGTAAATTAGAGAACTCAGACTATGATTTGAAGACCTTGATAATGCTTTGTTATAGAGGAATTTGTAGCACATTCTTTAAGTGTGAACTGCTTAAAGATTGGGAGAAGGTCATCCAGGGTTCTTGTAACTGGCGGAGAAGATCATAAAGTTAATCTCTGGTCCATTGGCAAGCCTGATGCCATATTGGTTAGTATCTCCTATTTGTTTCTCTTTTCACTGTACTTTCATTTCCTTTGTTATGTATGTGTGCATTGAGATCAAAATGTCTTTAACCTCTAACCATAAAGGAAGGTATATGAGTACTAAGGGCTAATATTTAAATCATTAAATTTGATTTGTACTTTCATGCAGCAAAATCTGTAGCCCCTTTTTGGATGGTCACAGTGGAACATTCTCCTTTATTGAGGCTGTTGTTTGGGGCATAGCCTTTACGTTATCATTTTCTCTGTTTGCAAAGATGCAATTTTAGTGGCAACATTGTTTGTTTTCTTAAACATTGTCTTGTGTAGAGCTTGTCAGGTCATTCAAGCGGAATTGATTCAGTAAGCTTTGATTCTTCAGAAGTTCTGGTAGCTGCAGGAGCAGCGAGTGGTACTATCAAGCTTTGGGATTTAGAGGAGGCCAAGAGTAGGCTCTTTCATAACTTTATTCTTTGTGAAGATTCATTTTTTGTTGTTTATTGTAAAGTTTATAAATCCTGTCTGTTTATTGATTTATATTTCTCAGTTGTTCGGACTCTCACTGGACATAGATCCAATTGTATATCATTGGACTTCCATCCCTTTGGTGAGTTCTTTGCATCTGGGTCTCTGGACACGAATCTAAAGATATGGGATATTAGACGCAAAGGGTGCATTCACACATACAAAGGTCACACTCGAGGAGTCAATACCATCAGGTTCACGCCAGATGGCCGCTGGGTTGTATCTGGTGGAGAAGACAGTAGTGTAAAGGTCGGACTGCTCTCTTTTAATTTCTTTCCTTGTTCAGTTATATATTTTGGGACTAACACGAAGTGCCTTCTGATGGATGGGTGAGCATATCAGATTTTACTAGCTTATACTTTGGATGATATCCAAACCACACAGCTCAAAATCAAAAATGAAGGACAGATGATTATTGATATACATCAACTTAATAAAACATTCATTTATGATGATGACTTCAAACTTACTGCATCTTACAGAAGCTACTTTGTTATAGATTAGTCCATTACTAGGCTGAACATGGTCATGAGATGATGGAAGGATGGATTATTTAATCTTGGTACTTAGCACATTCTTATGACCATGATGAGAACCACTATTGGTAGAATAAATGGTGTTGTACATAAAGTGACAGCAACGCACAACTGCTATTTTAAGTGGTTTGTTTTCTCCACGCGCCTCTTTCTAGGATATCATTGTTTTGCTTGACACCAAGCAGCTGTATCAGCTTGTATTCTCTTTACATCTGATTATCCTGATAATAGATTCAGTGTTGTGGCAGATATGGGATTTGACTGCAGGAAAGCTTTTACATGATTTCAAATGTCATGAAGGAAAAATACAGTGCATAGACTTTCATCCTCATGAGTTCTTACTGGCAACAGGTTAGATAAAGGTTTCGCATACTGCCATTCTTCTTCTTAAGTGAAGGTCATATTTCTTGTTGTATTTAACATCCTCCTATAACTTTTATTGAATTTTTGAAATGAGTTCGCTGATATATTCTATGACCTATGTAGAATTTGAATCTAATGGCAACCTAAAACTTTATCATGATGATATTCTTAGTATAGATAAGATAACCAAACATTTGGATGAAGAATGACATATTGAGAAGAGTATACTCATTTTTCTTGACTTGTGACCAGATTTAATGAGTTCTGCTATTGGTTCTTCACGCTCCCAATAATTTTTATCCGCTGTTGTTATTTTCAATCTTATTGTCATATGTTTTGTTCTTATATCCGGTATAAGTGCTTTTCTCTCCAATCAGATCTGTGATTCCATCTTGGGGATCTATAGAACTGCTTTTTCTACTTATATAAGAATTTGTTTTTCATCAAGTGCTTACATTAAAAGTATATAGAAATGCTTCGTCTCATTTTGGGGCATTCTTTTAGGCTAGTTGTTACCCGGTGAAATAAGGTTTTTGTATAAATATGACATGTTCCATGAAACAGTACTCTCTTGTTTCCTCATTGTTGAGCTTTCCTTCTCTAACCAAAATAAAGGAAATCTAAACATCAGTGCCTTATAGTGATTGGTTTTAATTTAACTTGGAGGTTTCCTGAAGTGTTTCTTGTGAAAATATTCTAATAACCTCATATTAAAATTATCTATATTTTTGTGTCGAATTAAGTTTTAGCTTTCTTTTTTCATGATTCAGATTTGCATTTGGGAAAGTGGGAGGGGAAACCAAATAGGAGGCCATTGTATTTAGGTATTGAGAAACTATGAGGTTCTAACTAATTGAAGGCCTGAAGCCTGCATCCTCAGTTGCTGGTGCTTATTACCCAATCGAAACCAGGGGGTTGCTGGGGTCAGTGGGTGCGAGGATCGACGAAAGGGCTCAAATTAATTAGGAAAGAAAGGCCACAGAGAGTTGGGTGCATTGTGTGTTATCACCAAAGCTATCAGATGCCTTACTATTTGTTCTTGGTTGTTGCCTTATCAGGTTCTGCTGACAAGACAGTTAAGTTCTGGGACCTTGAATCTTTTGAACTCATAGGTTCTGCTGGACCTGAGGTTTGTTGTAGTCATCTTCATTGGGCTCTTCTCTTTGATCTCCGTTGTATTTCTCATGTATCTTGGCAACTGTATGCATTGTTAATATAGTAAAAAGAACTCTTTTTATCTGAAATCTAGACAACAGGAGTGCGTTCCATGGCCTTTAATACTGATGGAAGAACACTTCTTTGTGGTTTACATGAGAATTTGAAGGTAGACATGCATTTTCTGTTTTGAGAAATAGTTTTGTTTAATATATTATGGCACTTAGTCCATCTCCTAAAGAAAATAGTCCTTCTTTGTAGGTTTTATCGTGGGAACCAATTAGGTATCATGATACAGTAGATGTTGGATGGTCCACATTGTCTGATCTTAGTATTCATGACGGAAAACTTCTTGGATGTTCTTATAATCAAAGTTGTGTTGGAGTGTGGGTTGTCGATATTTCGGTAATAGTCACCTTTTCCCATTAAAGTTGTCTCTTTGATGTTTTCTTCTTCCAAGATTTTTAAGTAATGTCCCACTTAGTCATGCTTGTCTCTTTGCAGTGTCTTGAACCATACACAATGAATAGTACTACACAATCAAATGGCCAGTCAACAGTGAAATCCAATTTAAGAGTGAATCTATCCACTCCGGCTGAGGATGCTACAGATGCAAGTTGTGGGAAACAATTAATTTCACAAAACTCTGATCTTGTGAAAGAGTCCAAGTCTTTCAGAAGACTTTCTTTGTCACAGATTATGGTTCCTCAGAGGGATTCTGCTACTCTTACTAGTATGCTACTCTTCCCTTTTAATATGTTTCCCTGGCCTTAACATTATTAGCTTGGCACCTTATCTTAAGTTCTTATTCTGCTTCTTTAATTCCCCATTTTACTAAATTTTTTTTGGCCTCTAGCCTTAGATTATCTTCTTTTCTGAAGTTTGGCTGCCAGAGTATTTTCTTACATCCCCACTTATCTTCTGAATGAAGCTATCGCAGATGCTCCTGGCACCAATCAAAAAGTAAATCTCAGTACTGGTACAAAGGCACCTCCAATCAGCTCAAGAGCAGTTACTAATACAACCGGTGTAAAGAGGACTTCAGCAAAAACCCAGTCAACAGAAAATGCCTCTATTATCAATAAGTCAGAGATAATACCTGTTCTTGTCCCACCTACTATCAAGTGTGAATTTCTGAAATTCTGTCATCTCTTCTCCCCCCTCAAACTTCATTTTCTTTCTGAATCATGACAATAAAAACTCTTTTCTAGTTCAATAGTTCAACTTACTACTTATGGTTTAGAATTCGTCTTTCATTTCAGTTCTGACATTTTCTTTTTTCAATTTCAGCCTGAAGGAAAGAAGCCTAATTTGGACACTAAAAGAGTTTCAACCCTTGCTAATGCTAGTAGTCAATTTATTTCTACCATACATCCCTATTGCATCCGCAAGCCTTGTCTTGTAAGTAATTTGGATAACTTTAGTTAAGCCTTATTGGCTAAATCTTCAGTAGTAGTTTCTCCTCTTTTCTGTTATTTGTTATAACACGGCATTGATTGGGATAAAACTTGAGCAGTATCTTCCATCGGCTTTTGCAAAATCGAATGGCTTGGTAAATAGACGTTGTAAGATGATTCTCAGGGATGAGAAACAGAGACCATGGGCAGTGTGGCTAGTACCAAGGAGACATCGCGTTGCAATTACCAAGGAGACATCGCGTTGCAATTACCAGGGGATGGCTACGGTTCAGAGAAGCAAATGATGTCCAAGTCGGTGATACTTACAAGCTTGAACTCATCGACAATGGCACGATACCTGTATTATATTTCCATTGTGAGTATATGTTTGCTTGATTACTTCCCTTTCTTTTCATTACGTTCCTCCAACTTATACATGTTTCATTTTCTTCTTTTTTGCTGCTTAAGCTATTAGAAAGTGCTAAATCTTGTGGAACCATAAACAAATTAATCTGGTATCATATTATTGTGCTTCATACCGCAAGAAGCTAGAGTGATTCTTGAAAATGTTATGCAACTCCGTTGAACGGTTTTAATAGTTAGGAAGTAAGATGTATTGCTTTAGGAAGTTTTCCGAACAAAAAAGTCTACCTTAGATTTCAATGAGTATATTGTGTGCATCCAATAAAATGTATCAAGTTTGGGGAGGTCTTGAGGTATGCTTCTTTCTTGAAAATGTTAAGTTACTCTGTTAATTGAAAAGTTTTAAAAGACGAGATGCATCTCTTTAGCGATTTTTCCAAGCGAAAGAATCTACCTTAAGATTTTCAATGATTATGTAGTATGTATAGAATAAAATGTTGTGAGGTGATACACCCAAAGGATTTGGCCTAGTGGTCACTGAAACGGTTGAGAACCCTGAGATCTCAATTCAAAACTCAGTGGAGACGAAAAACACTAGGCCATTCTTCCCAAATATCCTAGTCTTGGTGGACAACGTTACCTGATATTTGTTGCTGGTGAGAGGTGGCAAGTATCTCATGAAATTAGTTGAGGTGCATGAAAGCTGGTCCAGACACCACAATCATCCAAAAAAATGTTGGGAGTTGATCTCGAGTATGTACAATATAAAATGTTGGGAGGTGATCTCGAGGTATTCCGCCTTCTTGAAAATTGTAATAACTCTATTGGAGAGGTTATAATAGTTGGGATGTTTTTCTTTAGGAAAATTCTTTGCTTTATTTTTGGCTTTTGGGGGCTTGATATTTTGAGACGAGGGTCTTTCGGAAACAATCTTTCTATCTCTATGAGTTGGTGATAAGGTCTGCGTACATTTTACCCTCCGCAGACCCCACTTGTGAAATTCTACTGGGTATATTGTTATTAGTTAAAGAATCTATCTTAGATTTCAATAATTAGGTAGTATGCGCTAAATAAAACACGTCAAGTTTTGGAGGGTCTCAAGATACTTGCCTTCTTGAAAATATCATGCAATGATTATTTACCTATAGATTTCAATAATTATTTTTATTGTTTTTTGACAAAATGTTGCAGGTAAATATTCTGGGAAGGATGCCAAAGCATCAGAGAAGCCATTGACAAATACAAATCAGCAGTCAGTGATATACAAGGAAAACTAGCAGTGTTGTGAGCTTCTTGAAATTCTCCATGTTGATCAATTCAACAATGGAGGCTTTGTAAATTATAATTTTCAAATGCGGTGGCTTTGCCACACACACACCTGTGTTTTCTTTCTACATAAATAAGCACCTCACATTGTTGTGAGGTGCAGAAAAGAAATACATACAGATACATCTACCCCCTCCTCTTCTCCATTAATTGTCAGCTTTTATTATTCCTCCTTGAATTTATTCTAGTTAATTCTAGATTTATTTTATAACACGTTATCAGTACGAAACTTTGCCCATTTCAAGCTATTTTGAATCGGTGAAAAAGGTAAGAATTTCATTTTATTAAAATGTCTAATATTTCAAAAGTTGAATTTACTGTTCTTAATATTTCTAGAACAAATTATTCATCATGAGCACTAGATACTGAACTACATTTAGAATTAATGGGTCTGACAAACACCTTTAAAGATGATAATAAAATATCCAATTAAAATTGTGTCAGAACTTTGATTTTTCTCTAGCACCATCCTGACGAAGGGTTAAAATTACAATATATGACCATAAAAAATCCCCTAAAATTGTGAAAGAATCTAAAAGAAAAATACGACCACCTAAAATTGGTCATCTTTCCACAAGCACGTCATGATTGATTAAATCTAAGATTATCAAATTTTAAAAGTATAACTAAATAGAATTCAACAATATTTAGAATTATATCATAGCTGAATTTATGCGCAGAACAAATTACTGAACAAGATAAGTTTGAAAAAAACATACTCCATATTTCTCTCCGCAAATATGTTCCTACAGCAACAATATCGTGATACGGGTTTACTAAATATTTTGAATTGTTTTCTCACCTTCTTATTGCTGAAAGGCACAACGAATTATTAATGAAAAATCATGATAGTCGGCTCGTTGATTTTTCGCCACTCCTTGAAGTGAATCGAGCGAATTATAACCATCGGAAAAGAAATGATGGCCCAAGAAGTGGTCGTGGCCATGGTTAAAGAAAATATCATAACAGTCGTCTCGCACCGAGACACGACTAACAATATAAAAAGAAGGAAGAAAAGCTAGAACCTTTCCTAGGAAAAATTCAGAAAGCATGTCATAGATATAGAGGTAAAAGACACTGGTCAAAGATATGTCGGTCATCTAAACGTCTTATTCAACTATGTCAGACATCATTAAAAAGAACCGAAATTTCAAAGACAAACTTTTTGTCTAAAGATAATGTGGAACCTATACATCCTGATATAGCGGACTACTTAAATCTCTCAGAAGGAAATTTAAATATTGATTAAAATATGAATATTGATAAGCCTGATAATATTTAAAATAATTTTCTCTAATTGTTCCACTTCTATTTACGTGTGTGTTTATATTTTATAACAAATGAAATGAATAAAATAATATCATGTCTTTCCAATTATTATATTTATAAGACTTTTCATTAATACACATAAAGCCTAAATAAATAGTTACTTTATTACTTTTTTCTTTAAAAAGAATGGACATGCCTTAAATTTTGTTTGGATCAATAATCAATGACGATGATATTTGTGTGATTGATAGTGGAAAAACTAATACAATTTTTAAAGACGAGAAATATTTTTCTACTTTACTTAGAAGAAAAGTAAATGTCACTATAATATTTGATAGTGCAAAAATAATTGAAGGTTCCGAAAGAGCTACTATATTTCTGCCTAAAGAGATAAATTGTTTTCTTCTAAATCATCGAGAAATCTGCTAAATTTTAAAGATATCCGCAGAAATGAATATCATGTTGAGACACTAAATGAAATAAATATTGAATATCTTGGAATAACCAAGAGTGTCTCAGGCCAGAAATATATTTTGAAAAAATTGTTGACTTTACCGCTTGGCCTATATTATGCAGAAATTACTGCAATTGAAGCACATTCGATCGTAAAACAGAAGTTTACTGATTCAAAATTTTTTTGTGATATGGCATGACCGAGTAGGTCATCCTGGATCAATAATGATGAGACGAATTCTTGAAAATTCAACTGATCAATCATTAAAGAACCTGAAGATTCTTATTAATGATGAATTTCATGTACTGTTTGCTATCAAGGCAAATTAATTACTAGATCATCGACCCTGAAGGTCGGCATCGAATCCCCGAGATTTTTGGAACGTATACATAGGGACATATGTGGGTCTATTCACCTACATAGTGAAGTGTTTAGATATTTTATGGTCCTAATAGATGTATAATTAAAATGGTCTCGTATGTGCCTTTTATCATCCCGCAACCTGATGTTTGCGAGACTACTGACACAAATAATAAGATCAAGGGCGCAATTCCCAGATTATCCAATTAAATATATTCGTCTAGATAATGCTTGAGAATTTACATCTCGAGCTTTTGATGATTACTGCATATTAATTCGGATAAAGATTGAGCATCTGATAGCTCATGTTCATACTTAAAATGGCCTTGCAAAGTTATCTATTAAGCGCCTACAATTGATAGCACGATCATTGCGTATGAAATCAAAATTACCCATTAATGTGTTGGGCTATTTTACATACATCAACACTTGTACGTCTTAGATCGACTAATTATAATAAATATTCTCCATCACAATTAGTGTTTGGTCATGAACCAAATATATCTCATCTCGAAATTTTTAGTTTTGCGGTATACGTGCCTGTAGCACCACCACAACGTACTAAGATGGGCCCTCAACGAAGCTTGTATATATGTTGGGTTTGACTCACCCTCCAGAATTTGCTACCTTGAACCGTTGACAGGAGATTTATTTACTGTTAGATTTGCAGATTATCGGTTTGATGAAACAATTTTCCCACATTTAGGAGGAGATAAAGAGGAACCCCAAAGAGAAATTGAAGAATTGGCAGGAAAAGTCTCATCACTATCTCATTTTGATCCACGTACACGCATATGTGAACAGGAGGTTCAAAAGATTATCCATTTACAGAAAATAGCAAATCAAATGCCAAATGCATTACTAATTTGAAAACGGATAACTAAGTCACATATCCCTGCAGTGAATGTGCCTATCCGAATTGATGTCCCAAAGGGACCATATGCTAGTATCATCGCTTCTGAATCCCAAATAGGCCTGAAGCGTAATAGACCATTGGGCTCAAAGGATAAAAATCCTAGAAAGAAGTAAAAATTAACAAAGATGATACTACAAAAGAACCTCCTGAAGAAGGTCAAGACTTGAAAAATCCTGATATTCCTGAAGAAATCAGTAAACTCGAGACTAAAGTGAATGAAGAATTTCCTATAAATTCTACTAGTGATGAGATAAATTTAAATCGATCGAAAGTTACAGTGAATAATATTTTTGCATATGATGTTGCACTTAACCTCATGCAAGATAGTGAAAATATTGAGCCTAAATCCGTCAAAGAATGTCAATGCAGAGATGATTAGCCAAAATTGAACGAGCAATTCAATTAGAGTTTAATTCACTCTCTAATCGTGAGGTATTTGGACTTGTAGTTCAAACACTTGATGGTGTAAAATAAGTTGGCTATGGATTTTCGTGCGAAAGCGAAATGAGAAGAATGAAATTGTAGATATAAAGCACGCCTTGTTGCACAAGGATTCTTTCAAAGACCCGGTGTCAACTATGAAGAAACATTTTCACCTGTTATAATTGTAATAACTTTTCGATATCTCATCAGTTTAGCTGTATATGAAAATCTTAAAATGCATCTAATCGATGTAGTTACAGCTTACTTTTCTGCATGGTTCACTTGATAGTTAAATTTACATGAAAATCCTAGAAGGATTTGAATTGCTTGAAGCATATACAAAGTCTCGAGAAATATTCTCAGTCAAATTGCAAAGATCATTATATGGTCTGAAACAATCAGGGTGTATATGGTATAATCGCCTTAGTGAGTACTTGATAAATGAAGGATATATAAATAATGTCATTTGTCCATGTGTTTTCATTAAGAAAATGGGATCAGAGTTTGTAATACTCGCTTTCTATGTTGATGATATAAATCTCATTAGAACTCCTGAAGAAGTCCAAAAGGCAATAAGATATTTAAAGAAAGAATTTTAGATGAAAGATTTTGGAAAGACAAAACAACACTTATATATCTTGCTAACTCAGCTAGACCTAATATAATATTTTTTGTTATTTGGCTAGCGGGTATAGTTTTTCCCCAACGTGAAGGCATTAGAATGGTATCAAGCATATTTTGTGATACTTGAAAGATATAGTTTATATGAGTTCGTTTTATGCTAACAAAAGCTATGCAGACCTTGTTGGTTATGCAGATGCAGATTATTTATCAGATCCACATAAAATCTGATCTCAAATAGGCTATTTATTTACATACGGAGGAATTGCTATATCATTGCCATCTACAAAACAGTATGTTGTTGCTACTTTTTCAAATCATGCTGAAATAATAGCAATTCATGAAGCAAGTAGAGAATGTGTGTGGTTGAGATTGATGATACATTCCATCCAAGAGAAGTGTGGATTGAAAAATGATGTCAAAGCACCCACAGTCATATTTGAAGACAATGTCGCGTGCATAGCTCAATTGAAAGGGGACTTCATAAAAGGAGACCGAACTAAACACATTTCACTAAAATTCTTTACATATGATCTTCAAAAGAGAGGTGATATTGATGTACAACAAATTCATTCGAGTGATAATCTTGCAAATTTATTCACTAAGGCATTGCCAACGCCAACATTCGAGAACTTAAGATATAAGATTGAAATGCACCATCTCCAAGGTATCAATGACGTTTTCATCAGGGGAGAAAAAGACGACTGTACTCTTTTTTCTTTGGCCAAAGTTTTATCCCAATGAGTTTCCCTGGTAAAGTTTTTAATGAGACAGCTAATAATGCGTATTAAGGTCACCTAGAATTTCTTTTACATAAACAATTTACGGGGAGTGTTATGAGCTTCTAGAAATTCTCCATGTTGATCAATTCAACAATAGAGGCTTTGTAAATTATAATTTTCAAATGTGGTGGTTCTAGCTTCAAGATTGAGGAATTAAAAATTTTACAAATCAAATTATATACGTCCGTTTTGTAGACAAAGCAAATAGTCAGCCTTCATTAATTAAAAACTTCTTTATAAGATTAAGTTAATCCTGCTTGTAATCTATATGACTAGACTGCATGTCTTTTTAATTCGATGGTTAAGTATTTCTTGTTTTTAATTTGAAGATTATGACTTCGAATTATCAAGAAAACAAAAAAGAGTAAGAACTTCTGCGAAAAAATAAAACGAAATAAATCAAAATCAAGTTGGAAGGACAAATATTTAGTTTTGAACTTCACATTTGTTGATATTAATCATCTCGAAAGGTTTTAGATTGTCTAGATTTATTGCTTTACAAAAAGAAAAAGAAAAAGTTTGGCCTCAAAGAAGGTCATTTGTGATGCCCCTACAAGTTCCAACTTCCCTCAAAAAATCGATCCTTGACTTTTATCATTCTCCTCGAACCAAGGGTCTATTAAAAATAACTTCTCTACCTCCCAAGGTAGGGTAAGGACATCGTACACTCTACCCTCTCCGACACTTATAGGATGACACTAGATATGTTGTTGTTGATTTTATGGAATCAAGTCTATGAAACTAGATTCATTGCGAAGAAAGTTTTTTGTAATGTTACAAAGAAAATTTTCAGGTAATTATTCTGGGAAGGATGCCAAGCAAAGCCCTTGACAAGTTAGTGATGCTGCTTGGATATACTACTTGTTGCCTAGTCTCAACAGAAGATGTACCATAGATTATTCGAAATCTTGAATCACTAAATATGTTGTTGTTGGACGGAGAAATCTCAAGGGTCAATTGTGTCAAACCCATATATCACGTGTTGTGCTCTTATCACTAAAGTTCGAGGACAAAGATGTACATATTACCTTAAATTTTAATAAATTGTATCTAGTGATATTGTAAGTTGGTGTTTTAAGTTTTTAACCAACTCAAGCTCCTAACAAGTGTTTATTTACATAATTAGAAAATAATTAATTTTATTTCATAGATTTGTCCTTATTTACCTATCTAAAAAAGTCATTTGAACATTTTTCTATAATGATATTAATGAAGGATGATTTAGCTAAAATCCCTCCTCTTTTTTCGCCCCCTTTTAAGAGTTAGTAAATTAATTACCTTTTTAAATCCTTTTTATAAACTATTTATTATTTTTAAATATATTTTTTATTTATTAAGATACGTCATATTTGAAAAAATATTTATCATCTATAACAATTGTATTATTATATAAATATATATATAGTAAATTCAATTAATTCTAACCTTATGTCAGATAATATTGTATGTAACAGATTTTTAGAATCAAATTCTTTCTCAAATTCTGTGCATTATGAAAATTTTCATACACTAAATTATTCTTTTTTTAATTTTATAAATTTAAAAATAATTTAAAATAATTACTTTTAGTAATGCAGATAACTAATATGCTACCAAAAATTATATATTGACAAGAGAATTTTTTTAAATATGAGTAAGACACAATTAATAATAATTTTGTGAGGGCACCCTTAATTTTTAACAAATTAGTCCTTTCACTTTTTCACATTGCTCTTTTTTGTGTTTATACTAGTAGTAATTGACTTGATTAGTTCTCCTTTTTTCATTAATCATTGTGTCCCTCAACTAAATCAATTAGAAAAATAATTCTTTGTACCCTTCAAATAAAACATAATTAGCAGGGGTGTGAAAAAAACAGATTGATCCATAAATTAGATTAAAAACATATTATTGATTTATTGTTATTGAATTATTGATTTAACAAATTTTTAATGATTTTATAAAAAATAAATTATCGTATTATCGGTTCGATTTTGATTTTTATTATTGGGTAATTGGGTAAATCAATAACCCATTAAGATTATAATAATTTGCAACTTTATCCCTTTATAAATATTAAATATTAATAATGTAACATCACTTGATACTAAATCGATACTCGTAAGTCATGTATTTGTTTGGTTTTCAATGTTTAACTCTTTTGTTGGAAAGTAAATTACAATGTGAGGTCAAATATTGCATATTATTAAGTTTAAGTGCTCAATTTATTTGCTTGTTTTACTATATCTCATCGTATTGCATCAAATTGTTAGAAAAGTCATATATTTATTTTATGAGTATTTTCTTATTGGGTAAATCGAAAGTCGAGCAGTTAAGAATAAAAAATCAATAAACCAAAAACTGATAAAAATATCTTATTGATTTTGCATATCTAAAAAATCAAAAACCAATAACATATAAAATCGAACCAAATCGACTAATGCACACCCTTAATAATTAGTCTTTGTATTCTTGAAAAGAATCTCTTTGAAAATTAGTATTTTACATTTTAAAAGGTTGAAGCAAATTCTAAGAGGATATCAAAAAAATAAATTTTGACTAAAAAGTCTATATAAAATTTATATTCATAATAAGAGGTGTTCATTGAATATTAAAAAATCAAACTAAATAAAAATATGATCAGATTGATTTTTTTTATTTGATTTGATATTGATTTTTAATTTTAAAAATTGATAAAATTAGTTTTGATTTTGGGGTTATATATACATTTCACTTAATGAGGTTAAATTACATAAACTTTGACCAATATTTTAAGATGTATTTTCTTATCATATTAATATAAGAAAAATTACAATTTATAACATTTTCTGTATAGTTTTTATCTATTTAAATATTATATTTGAAATATTAAATTTAGTTTTGAAATTTATTCAAGTTAATCACAAAAAGTAAAATAGTGACAAGTAAAAATAAATAGAGAAAAAATTAAAATAGAAAGAGAGCTAAAATTACTGATAGAAATATTTAAATTACAGATGCACCCCTATACAGAATCTTCTTTACATAAAAAGCCCCTTTTTTCATTAAATTTGTAACTTCCTAGGTGACCACCATCACTCTACATTTTCCTCAGTCTCCATGAAAATCCCTCCAAAGAAACCTCACTTTTTCAAACCAATTCTTCCAGGTTTCAAAGATAAATTTGTAAGTTATACTTTTAATTTGTTTTATAATTTCTTTAATTTGTCAGCTGAAAGTTTGATGTAGATTTTTTTCTGATTAATAGTTTCAAATGTTTAAGATGAGTTAATTTATCGGTGTAAAAGTCATTTAGGATGAAATGAGCTAAAATGGGGTTCAAAAACTCAACCAGCTCAATTATTATTAAGTTTTAATTATTTTATTTGTTTTACCACCCATAGTTCTAATGAACCTCTTGTGGTAACCACAAGGGTTGGTGTGGTGGTTCAGCACCTCACCCTTTAAGCAGTAGTTTGAGGGTTCGATCCTCATCTCTGGTGAATGGGAAAAACTCTGTGGCCAATTCCCTACCGCTTAGTGTGTTGACCGTGGAAGAGGGTTAGTCTCATGGCTGTCGGCTGTGGGAATACCTTGGGAAACCAAAAAAAAAAAAAAAACCTCTTGTGGTACCCTAGCTCTACCCATGGATGGAGGAGGGTGGTTGTGAGGGAATTTTTATTATAGAAAAGAAACTGAGATTAAAAGCATAAACTTTAACATTCTTTTATTGATAGAAAATAGTATTGTCATGGTAGAAGTATCTAGAATTTATAATTAAATACAGGTGGTACAGAGCGGTGATTAGACTGACTATATTGTATGGAGTTGAATTTTGTTAGTCAAGAGCTCCCACTCTCATAAGCTGAAAGTTGTGGAGATGATGAAACTGAGGTGGATCTATGAGCATACTAGAAGAGATAAAATTAGAAATGAGGATATATGAGACATGATAGGAGTGACCTCGATGGACGATAAAATGCCTAAAGCGAGACTTAGGTGGTTCGAGCATGTGAAGAGAAAATGCGCTGATGCACCAGTGTGGAGGTATGAGAGGTTGGCTATGGATGTATACAAAAGAGGTAGAGGTAGGCCGAAAAAGTATCATGAAAAAGTGATTAGATAAGACATGACATAGCTTCAACTTTTGAAGACAAACCCTTAGGGGTTGGCCTAGTGGTAATAGACTTGAGCCTTGGGGTTTGCTCCCTTTCAAGGTCTCAATATCGAAACCCACTGGGTGCAAACAATTTCTGAGGGCGTAATGGTAAAACCTAAATTAACCGTGGTGCACTTGCGGGAAACTCCTTGCCGAGGGCCTGTGTACCCCTGGGATTAGTCGGAGCTCTAGGAGACTCGGACACCCGGTGCAAATAAAAAAAAAAAATTATTGAGGACATGACCTTAAATAGGAGATTATGACGGACTCAAATTAGGTCGGAGAGCTGGTTAGGCAGTTGAGGGTTGTCTCACTTACTCTTTCATACTTGTTGTTGTAGTATTACTATACGAGTTTCTTGTTATTCCATTTCTGTTTAACACTTCGATTTTCTTATTAATTTGTGGTAGTGATTGTTCTATTTTTAGTATATGTTGTCGTTCTTTCTTTAGCATTTTATCTTAGCTTCTTCACTCCCGTTGTTTTTTTTAAAACTACTTTGTATTGCTTTTACTTGAGGCGATGTTTATTGGAAACAACTTCTCTACCTTGTAGGGGTAAGGCCTGTGTACACATTATCCTCCCTAGACCTTACTTGTGAGGTTACAATGGGTATATTGTTGTTGTTGAGTTTAATTTATGTTGATATTTTAGTAATTTTTCACATGCATATTTGTATGTTATGTTGAATCCTATAATTCAAGGCTATTCTAATTACACACATTGCTATTCTAATTACACACATTTGTTGTATTGCAGAAAATTCCTAAAGGCTTCCTGAAGTATCTGAAGGGACTCGACCATATTGAACTAGCAATATTGAAAAGGACTGGTAAAAAGTGGCTGGTGAAGCTGAACGGCCATCGACTTGAAGATGGCTGGAAAAAGTTTACAGAGGAGCTTAATTTGCAAGTGGGAGATTTATTGGTTTTCAGGCACGAAGGAGATTTGGAATTTGAAGTTTCAATCTTTGATTCAAGTTTCTGTGAGAAAAAATATGCAACTGAAGGAAAAGCCCTTACTCCTGAAGAAACTTCAGAGAAATATGAATTCGAAGGTGAAGTTATTCAGGGCACATTTGATGCATTCTGTTCCAACTTCCATCTAGTTCTATTATAGTATTATTTTGATTTAATATTGTTCTGCTGTTGTTTTTTGTTACTATCTATTGTCTCTTGTGCTTCTGTCACGTCTTCTTCTAGGCTGGTTTTGTCTTGACCCTAGGGTCTATCGGAAACTACCTCTCTACCTCACCTGTGGATATGTTGTTGTTGTTGTTGTAATGTTTCTCTGTTATTATGGGAATTATCCTGATTATTTCTTCACTGTTTATGGTGAGCCATTCAAGCCCTTCTCGAAATTTAATTTACCGACAATGCAGCAGAAAAACCGAACACCAGCATCAAGTTGTCTGGCAAGGTTTATTACCATAAGGAAGCTGCTACTCGCAAACGTTTTGGTTGTTCTCATTTTGTATGCACTATTAAACCATATTGCCTTAGATATGGTATCTTGGTAAGTCTTCAAACTCATTTATTTCATCTGGACTCTTCAAAAATCTTCAGGCAAAAGGAAACATGTGCTCCATTTTTCTTATTTATCTTATTTAAGTGTAAATATGAAGAATATGAGCTGCTTAATGATGTGTGTAAATGGTTTTAAATCATGTCAGTACGTTCCCAAAGATTTTGCACGTGCAAATGGTCTCATCGCCAACAAGAAGCATGATTTGATTATAAAAGATGAGTCTAAAAGGTCGTGGAATTTAAGGATAACTTCTGGTAAAACTCAAGTTTATATTGGAGATGGATGTCGTAAATTCATTGCTGATAATTGCTTAAAGAAGGGAGATTGTATTATGTTTGAGGTTGTTACTGATGGGGAGACACCTATTTGGAAATTTCATGTTGCTACTGATGCAGAAGCTCTGATGAGGAAGTTCCATGGTAAATTTTTTTATCTCACCAGCCTCTTGTTCCTTGATGATCTTTTCTATTGTCATATGAACTACCATTCTTTGTGGTATTTATGAATATAACTTCTTGAATAGAATCTTTTTTTTCCCCCTTCCTCGGACCCTGCGCATAGCGGGAGCTTTAGTGCACCGGGCTTGCCCTTTTTGGTTGTCTGCGGACGTGCCTCCCACTTCCACTTGCCTCTCGTCAGCCTCATTTCATTTTATTGCTCATCAATACCATTGAGAGTTGAAATAGCCCATACTTCTTTTTCACATCTCTTTTTCCTCACTAACATTTATTTTCTTTCTGAATTACAATAATAGTCAATTACTTTTTACTTCAATAATGTTCCTTTGGATTTAAATCATCTTCTGTTTCAGTTCTGATTTTGTTATTTCAAGAAAACATATCTTGAGGTTTGAAGTTTCCATTATATCTGATACACCAGAGGTGTTGCATGATGAAAACTATTGTGTTAAGATATGCTAGTACGCTGTTTCATAGTAACTAATTGAGAGAACTTACATGGCTTTTTCCTTTTCATGAAGCACAACGAACAATGTATATAGTTGAATAACCAAATTGATGAAATTATACTACTTTTTCACAAATGACGATCATTTGAAGCTTAGCGAAATCATGATCACAACACTTGGTGCAAGAGAATCTGAACATAGCTGACAAATCAAGTTTATGGCTCCTAATTCTGACCCTCGCATTTAACTTATGTTCTTTTTTGTAGTATAATTTGTAATTTCTCAGACAACAAAACTACAGGTCGATTCCTAGTAAATTGGGATCGACTATATGAATTTTCACTGTCTACGCTACACCATTTGTATCCTTCAAGAAACTTGATTTATTGATGATGTGACAGAAAAACCGAACACCAGCATCAAGTCGTCAATCAAGGCTTCTTCCCATGGAAAAACTGCTGCTCACAAGTCTTCTGGTCATTCTAGTTTTGTATGCACTATTAAACCATATTGCCTTACGTATGGTTTCTTGGTAAGTCTTAAAACTCGTTCATTTCATCCGTTCTCTTCAAAATCTTCAGTGAAAAGAAAACATGTGCGCTATTTTTCTTATTTAACTGTAATATGAACTGATTAAGGATGTGTGTAAATGGTTTTACATCATGTCAGTACGTTCCTAAACATTTTGCACGTGCAAACGGTCTCATTGCCAAGAAGAAGCGTGATTTGATTATAAAAGATGAGACTAAAAGGTTGTGGAATTTAAGGATAACTTCTGGTAAAACTCAAGTCTATATTGGAGATGGATGTCATAAATTCATTGCTGATAATTGCTTAAAGAAGGGAGATCGTATTATGTTTGAGGTTGTTACTGATGGGGAGACACCTATTTGGAATTTTCATGTTGTTACTGATGCAGAAACTCTGATGAGGAAGTTTCATGGTAAATTTTCTCATCTAACCAGCCTCGTGTTTCTTTGATGATCTTTTCTATTGTTATATGCACTACTGTTCTGTGTGGCATTCATGACCGGAGTACTTTTCATGTATTTTTCAAATATGTAAATTTACTTAATAGGAGTAAAAGAACATGGAGAATGTATTTCTAATTTACACCCAAAATTAGGTGTGAACTCCGAACCATTTCACATAAATTGGGACAAGGGAGTAGTTTATTTCAACTCCAGAGGTTATGATAAATATTTGCATTAGCTGAAAGATAGCCTTTCGAGACATGCTATATCTCGTTGAAGCAAAAAGGAAAGCAACTCATTCTTTTTGTAACGTAGGGGAGTATAAATATTTCGGCCATGCAGTCATATGTATAACTTCCCTTTTATATTTTATTCTTTTCTGACATGACTCTGTGTAATTAACAAATGCAACAGAAAAACCGAGGCCCAACATCAAGAAAGCATGCAACCGTTTCTCCAATGTAGAAGCTACTTATAAGAACATGCAGCTTATTCATCCTCATTTCGTTTGTACTATTAGACCTTATTGCCTTTCAAAGCATTGTCTGGTAATTTCACAAGTACATTATACTTTTACTATTATGCTTGGAAAAAGAAACGGAAAAAAGATGAATTCATTTCCTACAATTATCTGTTTGATAACTTGGAAGTTTAATTGATTCTTTATTTGTGACTGCTTATAAACTGTTTCAGTGTATTCCAAAAAAATTTGCACAAGAAAACAGACTCAACGACAGGAAACGTGTGATAATTATGAAGGATGGGCGACGATCATGGAGGTTTGGTTTATTTAGAAGCGGCAAAAGCACCTTCATTGGAAGTGGATGGCGTGAATTCTGCCTTACGAATTGCTTTAAGGAAGGAGATATCTTAATGTTTGAGGTAGTTTCCAATGGAGAAACACCTATATTCAAATTTCATGGCAAGTTTCTCTTCTAAGACCTTATCTTAAAATTATATCATCCAATTTTGTACTGTTTACATATTTACTTATTGAAATTAATTACAATGAGATGAAGTTATAGTTACAAGGATCCTGTCTATCTATTAACTTTTGTATGTTTACAATTCTATGGTTTGAATTATAATTACTGGACACACATTAGAAAGACCAAGAGGAAGAAGAGGAAGGTCGCATATGACCAACTAAGGATGAGATGGGGAGGCCTCATTGAGGCCAAATAGGGAGAAGTTGGTGGCTGTGAGGGCTTGGGGAAGTTGTAGAGATGTAGATAGTATGTAGGGTAGAGCAGTTGACTGCATCGGGGAAGCAACTAGAGAGGTGTTAGGGGCCTCGA
>JAPFFP010000080.1:3254673-3265235 GCA_026153255.1 Solanum medicagineum
CATTAATTTGTTGACTAACAAATTAACATGTGTTTTCCCTTTGTAATCCAACTTGTTTTTAGGCAAGAATCAACAAGAACTACGAGAATAAAGCCAATAAAATTGGTATGGAATGAGAAGTAGGTACGGTGTTCCAAACTACCACCAACCTTATCTCGCAGAAAATAACTCAAACACTCAACTAACTACTAACCATAACATCCAAATTCTCCTATCTAAGGTCAAGCTAATGCGTCAATCTGCACAAATCAATTAGAGCTAAATCCATCACAATAAATAACAAAACACAAGACGGATCCAGGATTTTTCACAAATTTATGCAGATTATCACTCTACTCTCCACTACAAGTTTGACTGAATCAAACATTTTATACATAAAAAAGTAAAAAAAATCACTAAAATTTCAAATAAATTCATTTTCAGCAGCAAATACATCAAATCTAAAATTTAAATATTAAATCCACCTGTAATCAAACTGTAAACTATACATTCCACATCATCACACTACATAATTAAACATGAAAATCAAATATTAAAACATAAAAAACAACTAAAAATCTGGAATATTCAAATTCGGTTTATGGATGGTTAATTTACCCCATAGGAGGCGTCGAGCCGAGTCCATTAGTAAGCAAACTGCGTCGTTTTACAAGTGAATACTCTTTCTCCTTCTGCTGCTTCGGTTCCGGCCACCGCATTCCCGTCGCCGTCCGGCGAGAGTAACCGCCATACACGGCGGATATCAGTAGACATAATGTGAGTGTTAGCTTGGTACTTACTCTTATCTCCATTGCTACACAAAATGTAAGTTCAATCAGTATTAGCTATTTATAGATATTTTTGTTTCTCTAGTGCTAAAAGTAGTAATTTTGGTTATAATTGGTAAATTGTGTTGCTTCCTTCAATTATATATAAGTTACGCGGACTCTTTTCTTTCGATGTTCATTTGTGCCGAATTCTCTAAATTAGTTTTAGATATATATCTCGTTACAAAAAAAAAAAGAAAAAGGAAAAATATTTAAAACTTATAGTCTAAAATATATTTGTGTGATTGGAAATCATTTTATTATGAATAAAAAGAGAATTTTAAACGTAAATTATTTTTAATTAGAGTAAGGTGATATTTTTTTTGAATGGATCAAAAAAGAAATGGAGGTGACATTCTTTTTGGATGGACCAAAAAAGAAATTGTGTCACAAAAAATGAGATAAATGGAGTACTAGTTTTAGCGAATTTAATACGACACTGATAAATTTAAAGAGTCCGAGCAAAACCTAGTTTTCTTTTCAAATTATGACTAATATTTTAAGATATACAAATATATTTTTTCATGATATGAAAAATATTACTCCTTTCAAGAATGATCTTCTTTCCTTTTTAGATTGTTTAAAAAGAAAAGGATCTGGTTTCTCTCTTTTTTTGACAATTTTAACTTTTTACGTGATATGTTTAAGATTACAAGATCAAAGGACATCTTGATACGTAATTTTATTTTATTACTATAAAATTGAAATTCTTTTAATTTCTTAAATTTCATGTCAGTTCAGATCAGGTTATTCTTTATCAATAGTATTTGAACATTTAATTTTTTTTATTTAACATATCAAATTGATTTAATTTAATTTAAATTTAATATTTTGATAAACAAGGATATAATATTTTGTATTATTATCCAATGGATGGAGACAATGAAGACAAATCCACGTTCAAAGAAAATATCTTGTCTTTATTATGCTTTAAAATAGTGGAAATAATATTATTTTTGAACCGGTTAAAGGTGATGTAACTTTAACCGGTAGGCTAAGTTGACCCGGGTCCGTTACACACAACACTTGTCAAGTTGTCATATGTGTTGGAATTTATTTTGTCATTTATTAATATTTGTGGTACTCCCTCATTTTATTTTATGTGGCATTATGATTTTACATGATTTAAAAAAATAATTTTTTTTTAAAACTTGTGATGTAAAATAACTTTTAGGTATTTGTGTGCTAAGATGATTTCAATAAAGATAAAAAGAAAATTTTAAAGTTAAATTGTTTTGATTAGGATAAGGTGATATTCTTTTTGAGATGGAAGAAAATGAAAAAGACGTTATATACAAGATGAATTTTCACGTATTGGTACTCAAAAATATCTTAATTATATTACATATGTATAGTTTGGGTAGTTATATTTCGTAACTATAGTTATAGCAGCATTTGTATAATTCGCGAATCATTTGTATATGTTTGTATAACTCGTTGTACAATTCGCAGCTTTTGTATAACGTTTGTATATTTCACTATACAATTTGTGAACCGCATTGATATAATTTGGTATACAATTCACAATGTTTGTTTATTTCGCTATACAATTTGATTGCATGCACTTTTTGTATAATCGCACATATTGTTTGTATAAATCTCCTGAATTATATAAAAACTTAAATTATAATTACAACTAGACATTTGTTGCGAGTCATAATTAATTCAATCTATAGCTATATTAGCTAAATTTCATCAACTAAATAAAAAAACAATTTCACTTTGTTCATATTAAGAATGGCCAACCCCAATAGTTTAAAAATAAACCAAAATGGACCTACTCACCAAGATAAGGAATAAAAATACTAAGCAATGATATAATTACACTAAATCAATCCTTATAAAGTGACATCTATACATAACAACAAATTTAATAATATAATATTAAAAAAATAATAGTAGAAATACATATTATATTCAAAGCAACAATATGACAGAATACATGTACCATCCAAACAAGCTACGAGACAAATCAAAGTGAGTGACATTTTTCCTTTGTAGTTATATAGACAAATCAATTTTTCAGGACGATTTTTTAAAAAGAGCATACACTTAAAATATAATAAAACAAAAATAGTTATAGTTTATTAAAATTGTGATTTGTAGCCACATAGTATAGAGAGGCAAGCAAGATCTAGAAAGAAAGAAAAGAGGCGAGCGAGAGAGGGTAGATTGGAAAGGAGTGAATTGTATATGTGTATTTGTCAACTAGTATATATATAACTGCTAAATAATAGTATATGTATAACTGCTAAATAATTATATATGTGTAACTAATATACAAATGTATTTATATATCTAACAAGCGAGATTGAGAAACGTAAGAGAGAGGCGAGCGAGATCGAGAGAGAGAGGAGAGAGGCGAGTGAGAGAGAGCAGAGAGTGGAGAGAGGCGAATGTATATGTATATCTGCCAAATAATTATATATATGCAACTGGTATACATATATATTCATATATCTTGCAAAAGATTGCACAGAAACAGAAGAGAGGCAAGAGTAGAGAGAGAAAATAGCAACAGAAACTTAACTGTAGTTACAAATTATAATTTTTTCAAATTATAGTGATATAATGTAAATACATATCATATGTTTGCCTAATCACGTAATCCATCATATACAACAAATGTAAGCTTAATAGATGCAATAACATCCTCTATAATCCTACAAGTAAAATTTAGGAAGGGCAATATATACGTATTCTTACTCCTACATTGCAAAATATAGAATCATTGTTTTCTATAAACCATCAACTCAAGTAAAACATATCCAAAAATCATACATACAAAGCAAATATAGTAGTGAAAATTCATGTTGAAAATAAATGAAGAAGATAAACGATAGCAACAAAAAGTAATACAATATCTAAAACCAAAAAGACACCAATTTCAAAGAATAAGATAATAAAAGAGTAAAATCAAAACCCCTTGCCAGCGAAAGCAAGGAATTTGTCTTCAAGGTCAGGCTCGTCACATCAAACCTGTCAAGTGCAGGTTACCTCTTCTATGTAGTTTGCACTCTATGACATTAGAACAAGAGTTTACCTTGTACGCACCTAAAGGGTAATGGTTGTGAGTTCCCCGTGTCATAAAAAAAAGAGAGGGTAAAAGAAACAACATCGAAAAGGAAACTAAACAAGGTACAACTATATATTAACCTTCTATCTTAATCCTCGGACAAATAAGAGTACAGGAATATATAATAATGTAGCAATTTTCACTGATATCCAAAATGAAAGAACCATTAGAACAATGGTAAATCAGTTGCCACTGGAACTCTTTCCAGTGTACATACTACATTTGAAATTCCTCAAGAAAGTTCAAAGTAAATGCCCTCTTGCATAATAGCATAAAGGTAGTGCTGCACCAAAGGATGTTTATTTTAAATCCAGTGTTTAAAGCAGATATGAAATTTAACATGAAATATATAATATTCCTTGGTGACAAAATCAGCATATGAATGCATTATCATGACCAGAAAGCATATATGAAAATCAGTCTGAGCTCAGTTGGGAAGGGGGGTGCTCAAGAATAGTAAAGTATGTGACTCGACGATTACTTCACGATGCAAATCTTGATAACAGATGCAGCACCAATACGATGAAGTGCCACGACAGCATCACCAGGTTTGCATAGCCCTTTCGCGGTGGCTGATTTAAGGGAAGCTTCAAGGATTACCTCAGTTGATTCAGAATCAGTGGCCTTGGCAGAACCTTCAGCAAGAATTGGAATCAAGCCTCTATATACCAAACTGTGCCTAGCTGGGGTCTCGTCGCTGACTGACCAGTCAAAAGAGTCTGTAGTCAAAACAGGCACGACTACTGACAGAACAGGAACAGCAGGCCTATACTTGGCAACCAGCTTTGCTGTACTCCCGCCACGTGTCAGGACAACAATGAGTTTTGCTTTAGCTTTGTTAGCAGTGCGGACAGCTGATGATGCAAGACTCTCCAATGGGCTCATTGGCAGTGGGGTACACCTGATCATTTCCTTGAAGATAGCCTCGTTGTCAAGTGAAGACTCTGCCTCGATGCAAATTCGTGCCATGATTTTTACCGCCAGCTCAGGATAAGCACCAGCTGCACTTTCCCCACTTAACATAACACAGTCAGTGCCATCCAAGACCGCATTAGCCACATCAGTAGCCTCAGCACGGGTGGGTCGTGGAGACTTGATCATTGATTCAAGCATCTGAGTGGCAGTTACCACAGCTTTACCAGCAAGATTACACTTGTATATCATCATTTTCTGGGCCAAGAAAATCTTCTCAACTGGAATTTCCATTCCAAGATCACCTCGAGCAACCATAAAAGAATCCGTCTCCCGGAGGATTTCATCAAAATTGATTACCCCTTCTTGATTTTCAACCTTCAAGACAATGTCAGAAGATCAAAACATCAGTGTGTACCATAAAACTAGATAACAGTCAAATGTTTGTACAATGGACATTCGACTCCCCTCATTGAGTAACTCACTATCCCAAAAATCTCTCCCACATTTCCCCAAAAGGGATCCAAAACAGAGAGAGGGGGCAAGCCCGGTGCACTAAAGCTCCCGCTATACGCAGGGTCCGGGGAAGGGTCCGACCACAAGGGTCTATTGTACGTAGCCTTACCTTGCATTTCTGCCAGAAGTTGTTTCCAAGGCTTAAGGCTAGAACACACCAATCCATTGCCAAGTATTAAGCTCTTCTCTCCTAACGATTCCTATACTTCAAAATTCAACCACACTAAACTATACAGACCAAATTACTCTGCATACCTTTGACATTAGTTGAATGCGCTTCGCATGTGGCCCAAGAACCTTGCGAACATTGACAAGATCTGAACCCTTTCGCACAAAGGAAAGAGCAATCATATCGATGTTGTTAGGAACACCCCACTCTAGTATATCTTCTTTATCCTTTTCTGTAAGTGTTGGAAGGTCCACAACCACACCTGGAAGGTTTACATTCTTCCTCTCTCCTAAGGTGGCAGTATTCTCGCAGCGACATCTCACCGTTCCAGATGATGGATCACATGACAAAACAGTAAGAGTTATTGTACCATCTGCACACAAGATAGTATTGCCAGGCTTCAAGTCCACCGCCAACTTCTTATAGCTCATTGAGATCATTTCTTCATTTCCTTTTATGGTATAGTCTGTGGATACAGTGATTTCTTGACCTTCCTTAAGCTGAATCGGTTTTCCATCTTTCAAGAAACCAGTGCGAATCTCAGGCCCCTGCATTAAAAAAAGCATGTTAGTCCAACATCAAGGAAGCAAACTGAAGGTGCAGAATAGTCGCACATGCAGAATAAACAGAAGGTCTTAACCAGTATTCTTGACTTGTTATGATAGCAGTATTCGAAGATCAAATTCATTAACCATTGAGAATCAGAAACAGAAATAGAGGATAAAAGTGTTGTTTGATTCAATGATTCCACCTGTTCAATTCGATGAGCCAAGCCTTATATACTACCAGAATGCCACAATAAATAGAAGATCAAAGTCCTTACTAAATTATCTGGCAAAACGAAGAGAAAGCTAAGAAAGTTTGCTGGGAGGCTGCAGTTGCTTATAATCGGAACATGGAGCCAGATAAGAAAACCATAACAACGTCATATTAACGTGAGAAAAGGCTCCATACCTGGTAAACAGAGGCAATTGGACCATAGAATGTGTTAATCAATGCGTCAACAATTACACCTTATATTACACAATTTAGAGTTCGGAATGTACCGAACTACAATAGGTTACTCACTTTCCAACAAATATTATTATTGAACTTATTAACTAGTGCTTAACAAAGACTAACAGAATCAAAATATAGCACCTCTCTGCCACTAAAGGCAGGGCTTGCTTATGACCACATAAAACAAGATCATAACGCCCTTCTGAACTATGTAGAAATATGGTCCTTCAAAGTTGAACTGTGAGATAATAAAAGACGTGGGACATTCATCCTCCATCTCAGGAATATATAATAGCAAGAAAAGAGAACTGATTCATATCCATGGAAGCTCTCTCTCAACTACATCAATTTAGCATAAAAGGCTACTCTTCTAGTTTGAGAAACTCAATTTTAAACATAGCATCCTTGACAACAAAATTCTAAACAGACGATGTACATAGCATGAATCAGGTTTCACTATACTCTTATTATACCCTAACGACCAGCTTAAAATTACAAACAATCTTCTCAAAAACTAAGTTGAAATACAAGAACAATGGTAACAGATAAACTGAAATATGCTTCAAAATCAAACCTTGGTATCAAGCATGACAGCACACAGGATCTGAGTATTCTGCATAGCAATCCTAAGATTGTTCAATGTCTCCTGATGGTATTCATGAGTCCCGTGAGAAAAGTTAAACCTGGCAACGTTCATGCCAGCACGAAGAAGCTTCTCCAGCATTGGCACTGATCTAGAAGATGGCCCTAAAGTGCAAACAATCTTTGTCTTTGGGATACGGCCATCATTTGGGAGATCCTTCATGATTCCAGCTATGTCTATGTTGGCCATTTCTTCTATATATCTGCTCCAAAGGACAAAAACACTCTTTTTCAGAAGCCCATATAACCAGCTGATTATAGAAAACTCTCTCTCATTTTTATAAGCACGCAAACATTCATCAATATGTACCAAGAAAGTGCTAGCATGCACAGTAAAAGAAAGAGACCTTGATTCCTTTAGATCTGAGTAACAAATTAAACAAAAGTAGTTTGGCAATTAGCAGCACACTCATTACGTTTGCAGAGAGGCGGGGTACTGATTTAAGATAAAGATGAACTTCCATATATCCTTTTTAACAGTATGGAAAACATGTAGTATTCTACAGCAGACAATCAACAAGCAGCTCTTGAAAAAAATTCAGATAGATACGAACACCTATATCGACTGTACATACAAGCTATGTTGCTTGGGCTCTCCAAAAATGTTGTCGTACTGGCGTCGGATCCTCCAATAAGAACACCACTTTTGGAAGATTCGCAATGCACCAGCAGCTTTTCTTAAGAGTAGGAGCAACATAGCATACAAGTGGAATATAGACAACAAATATGTGGATTCCGGGACCATTCTTTCAACTATATGTTCTTTTCACAATGCTATGATTCAAGAAATGAATGTGCTTCCAACTTAATAGCATGGGTAAAAGAGAATTTGGAAGGATTCTGACTTCAACAAAAAAGATTAAACCAAAACACTTTCTCCGAGAACAAATATAGAAGTGAAGTCTTGAACTTTCAAATAAAGGGAACAAGAAAAGGGGATCGAAGAAACAATGAAACATCATCAATGATGCGAGAGGGTGAAATCAAACACAAAGAACTTGTGTCATTTATCAGTCTGGGACTTCAGATCAACAAACAACAACAACAACATGAATCCTACCAGTGGGGTCTGGGAGGGTAAAATGTACGCAAACTTTACTACTACTCATAGAGATAGAGAGGTTGTTTCTGGAAGACCGTCAACTCTTCAGATCAACAAAAAGAACACCAAATACCCAAATGACTAAAAACAAGGAAAAAATCACCAAAAAGAAAACTTTACAACAAACCAATGATGTGCACGAGGCCTAGAAGCTTAACGGAGCAGAAAAAGAGCTCATAAGTTACCATAGAAGCTGTAGATCAACTAAAAATCAAATACCCAAATGACCAAAAAAGAAAAATCACCAAAAAGAAAACTTTACAACCACCCAATGATTTGCACAGGTCCTAAAAGGATAACGGAGTAGAAAAAGAGCTCATTAGTTGTCACAGAAGGTACAGATCAACAAAAAAAACACAGAATCAAACACCCAAATTATCAAAAACAAGAAAAGTTGATAAAAAGGAAAATTTAGAACAAACCAATGATTTGCACAAGTCTTAGAAGCATAACATAGAATAAGAACAAAAAAAAAGGCTCTCACCAGTCACTAGAGAAGCTACAGATCAACAAAAAGAACACTAAATCAAATAACCAAAACCAAGAATAAATCACCAAAAAATGAAACTTCACAACAAACCAATGATTTGCACAAGTTTTAAAAGCAATATAGCATAACACAGCGTAGAAAAAAGGGTTCTCAACACTCACCAGAGAAGCTACAGATCAACAAAAAGAGCACTAAATCAAATACCCAAAATGCCAAAAACAAGAATCACCCAAAAAGAAACTTTACAACAAACCAATGATTTGTACAAGTCTAAGAACCATAACATAGCAAAGAAAAAAGGGCTTCTCCCAGTAGCCATAGAAGCTACAGATCAACAAAAAGAACACTAAACCAAATACCCGAAATGCCAAAAACAAGAATCACCAAAAAAAAAAGAAACTTTACAACAAACCAATGATTTGTACAAGTGTTAGAACCATAACATAGCATAGAAAAAAGGGTTCACACCAGTAACCAGAGAAGCTACAGATCAACAAAAAGAACACTAAATCAAATACCCAAAATGCCAAAAACAAGAATCACCAAAAAATAAAACTTTACAACAAACAATGATTTGCACAAGTTTTAGAAGCACAACATAGCAAAGAAAAAGGGGTTCTCACAGTCCCCAGAGAAGCTATAGATCAACAAAAAGAACACAAAATCAAATACCCAAAACGCCAAAAAAAAAACCACCAAAAAAGAGACTTTACAACAAACCAATGATTTGTACAAGTCTTAGAACCATAACAAAGCATACAAAAAAGGGGTCTCACCAGTAACCAGAGAAGCTACGGATCAACAAACAAAAGCAAGAATCACCAAAAAAGAAACTTTACAATAAACCAATGATTTGTACAAGTTTTAGAACCATAACACAGCAAAAAAAAAAGGATTCTCACCAGTAACCAGAGAAGCTACAGATCAACAATAAGAACACAATCAAATACCCAAAACGCCAAAAATAAGAATCACCCAAAAAAAAGAAACTTTACAACAAACCAATGATTTTGCACAAGTCTTAGAACCATAACACAGCAAAGAAAAAAGGATTCTCACCAGTAACCAGAGAAGCTACAGATCAACAAAAAGAACACTAAATCACCAAGAAAGAAACTTTAACACAAACCAATGATCTCTACAAGTCTAAGAAGCACAACATAGCAAAGAAAAAGTGGTTCTCACCAGTAACCAGAGAAGCTACAGATCAACAAACAAAAACAAGAATCACCAAAAAGAGAAACTTTACAACAAACCAATGATTTTGCACAAGTCTTAGAACCATAACACAGCAAAGAAAAAAGGGTTCTCACCAGTAACCAGAGAAGCTACAGATCAACAAAAAGAACACTAAATCACCAAGAAAGAAACTTTAACACAAACCAATGATCTCTACAAGTCTAAGAAGCACAACATAGCAAAGAAAAAGTGGTTCTCACCAGTAACCAGAGAAGCTACAGATCAACAAACAAAAACAAGAATCACCAAAAAGAGAAACTTTACAACAAACCAATAATATGCACGTCTTAGAACCACAACACAGCTTAGAAAAAAAGGTTCTCACCAGTAACCAGAGAAGCTACAGATCAACAAAAAGAACACTAAATCGACTACCCAAAATGCCAAAATAAGAATCACAAAAAATGAAACTTTACAACAAACCAATGATTTGCACAAGTTTTAAAAGCACAACATAGCAAAGCTAAAAGGGTTCTCAGCAGTAACCAGAGCAGCTACAGATCAACAAAAAGATCACTAAATCAAATACCCAAAATGCCAAAAATGAAACTTTACAACAAACCAAAGATTTGCACGTCTTAGAACCATAACATATCAAAAAAGGGGTGGGT
>JAPFFP010000080.1:3289600-3306983 GCA_026153255.1 Solanum medicagineum
CAAATGGGTGGAAAAGGGGGTTTGGGAGGGTGATTTTGTGAGGGGTTGTGAGTTCTTTTGGTGGGATTTTCTTGAGAGTTAATTGAAGGTAGATGAAATTATCATCTACTTCTTCTTCATCTTCTTCTTCTGACAGTGAATTGAGGTTTTGGAGTTCATGGGTTTTCTTAGATTGAAGCTTCTTCCATTTGAGAAGAGCTTTTACTGCTTTGCGTACTTGGTCTTCATTGATTTTCGCCATTGTTGTGGAAGCCATTGTAGCTGAGTTGAAGAAATTTTTGATATTAGGGAATGGCGACGGCGGCGACTGTGAATAAAAAGTTTTAAATTGTGTTTTTTGGTTCATAAGGTTTGGAAAAGGTGACAGTATTGCCCCTACTATTTATAATTTTCTATTTTTGTGATTTCGATGCGACGAGCCCGACTAGATTTTCACATCGCGTAGGACGTCATTGAAACTTTTTCTATCAAGAGTTTTAGAATCCTTGCCCAACTATTAGAAACTTATGAAAATGATATTGGATTTAAGGAGAAACGAGAGATAATTTTACAAACTCGACTATCTTAGCAGTTAGAATGTGTTATAATTGTATATAAGGTTGAAGAAGTCACGAAAGAACAAGCTTGTCAGTTTTGTATTTTCAAAGAAAATAATAATACTGTACTCAACTCACACAAAAGGCATGATAATTTGAACTACATTTGAAGGTGAAACTCGTGAGATAAATATATCTATTAAGATACAAATCACGTGCACTCGAACAAAAAGACCCCTTTAAACTTTGTGTGCTCATTGTTCTGAATTAGTATGATGCTCGTTTAATTTTGCAATGTTTTGATTGCTTTAAATTGTTTTTACATCAATCTATTAGTAAAAGTTATTCAACCAACTTTCAATTGAGATTCAAATCGATTTAACTAATCAAATCATAAATAATGCTTTGAACTTTATTAATTGAATAATTTATATAGAACTAGTCACTAATGTAATATATAAACTAAAGCTACTTTTACCAAATTTATGTCTATTTAACTAGACAATAAATTGTCTCGACTTAAGACTTGAGAATCGATTTAATTTATCTGTATTTAACTAGATTGACACAATTTGATTTCAGTCAAATCTTCTTTTATCTCAACTATATTTTCATAGAAGTTCAATTTGATTCAAATTATCAAAATTAGTCCGCTCAAATTATCGTATATAATTATCAATCTAAAATATAAATTCATTAATTTGGATCATCAAAATATATATATTTTTTTTTTGAAAAATCACACAAAAGGGTCCTTAACGACAGCGTTTTGGGTCATTGATCTCTTGCTTTTCCTTTCTTCTTCACACTTCTCAAATTTTACTCCAGCGCCGTAATCAAGTTACAGACATGAGTTTCGGAGCCCTAAGATCCATCATCCGACCCGTTTCACGAGCACTCTTATCGACCCGAACCGTCGTATCCGCCTTCGGTCCGATCAACTCGCCGGCGAACACCATCTCTCCGGCACCGGAGCTCCGTCATTTATTCAACTCTTTCCGACCTAGGCTTCCATGGATTCCACCGTCCAGTGCTTTCCACAGCTTAACTGATACTCGATTCCCAAAGCGAAGACATAGTGACAAGCCTAAGCGTAAAAGAGCTAGCTTGAGACCTCCAGGTTAATCTTCGTTTCCTGCTATAATCATATTTTTTGGAGTAGTTGATTTGTGATTTAGGGTTTTATGACATTTTCAGATTTGTGCATTACATTATGCAAATTATGATGTTTGTAGGTGCTTTTGGTATAGATTTTACATAGAAAGTATTTTAGCTTGGGAAATCATTTTCTGGTGTTTAGTTGGAATTGTAACCCTACAAGGTGGAGGATTGGGCATGTGGATAGTGTTTGATGATACGTTTGGGCTATAGATTTTGAAGTCGAAACTTAAACTTTAATGTGAACTTTTGAAGTTGTGATTTTTAGAGTTCGAAGTTGTGTTACATGTATTTTACTTGGAAAAGTTGAAGTTTTGTGAGTGGAAATCACCAAAGAAAAAAAAAACCCTAATCTTGAAGATTGGATGAAAATTTCATAGCCAAAAAGATATTTGAAAATAATTTCAAAATCTATCTCCAAATGCTAGCTAAAAGTTCACAAAAGTGTTGTAAGTGTTGATTGATATAGAGTAAGAGTCGGTATTATAAAGATAACAGACTATCATAATTGATGGAAGTAATTTTACCTTCTTCTGGTCGAAAATATTTTTCTTGGAGAGAAATTTTTTCAACAATCCATTCTAATCTCACACTAGAAAAGGAAAATGTTACCCTAAAAGTATATTCTGCCGTACTAAACGCTCTTGGTATGTTTAGGAGTTCTACTGGCTTATGGATTATGACAGGATGAAAAGAAGTTATAAGTTTTTCTTTTTTCTTTTGGAATTTAGGTCCGTATGCATGGGTACTATATACCCCTGGTCAACCAATAAGTCCAAACAATCCCAATAAAGGAAGTGTCAAGCGGAGAAATGAGAAAAAGAGAATCGGGCAGCGAAAGGCGTTTATATTGGTATGTTGCTACAACATTTGATTTCATTTATCCTTTTCTATGATGAGTCCTCTTTTTGTTCTTGAGAAGAATGTGTTCTTTCTTGATGAGTAAAATAATTGGAATATTTTAAGGCGTGCTGGTGTAGATTTAAGCTAAAGTGGTTTATTGAAAACTTAAAGGTCAGGACTTGCAGTCTTCATAATGGGCTTTTAGAAACTGGATGGTAGAAATGAAGTTAGTATGCTAAAGGCCGTTCGTATGCTATTTGTGACTCAGGATGGATGGCATTCTGATGTGATATTGTGATGATATTGCTATTCAAAATAATCTTGATAACTTTGATGTCAGATCTAAATCTTTGTAAAGTATGGTTCCTGTACCAATATTGCCTATTCTTTTTTGTTTTTGAGGTCAATTTTATTGTCCTGTTCTTTTCTTTTCCAACTTTTACATATTAGTGCGTCTGCCTTAAACTCAACTGATCTCCTGTATTCTTAATTGACAGTATCCACATTTCTCCTGTCATTTCTCACAAGTAAAGTGTGTTGATGGAAACTAGAACAATGCTCTCAGGCACTTTTATTGAGACATAAAGTGCGTGAGAGTATTCCTCACAAGTACATTCTTTTGATCGAAATACATTCCATGCCCACTCTAGCCTCATTGACTCTTCGTGAAAGCTTTTGTAAAGCAGATGATCCATGGTTTCTTTGGTGTTTGATGCACTACATTTGGTTTGTTGCATTAAGACTCCAGTGTCTACAATGATATACACCCAACAAAATGTAAGTGTCATTTTGGAGCAGGGTGGAACTAGTTTAGGAGAACAGTCGCACAATAAAGTGAAAATTTTAATTCATTAAAGGATCTCTTGCTGCATGTTGATCATGAAAGCTAGAAGAGTTTTCTTTGCAAGTGTATATTTTGAGTTGAAATCAAGTGTTCGTTCCTTAGTGCATTTCTTGGGGGCCATGCTTTCTACATGTCGTGACTGACACAATAAAGCGAGACTATCCAACTGACCAACTTTGCCTTGTCTTGGTTGCCGGAATCCCAAAGCTAAAGTGAAATTCACGTAGCCAAAAAATAAATAGACAATACACAACCATTCACAGGTTTATTCAATAAACAATAGCAAAGCAAAATTGCTAACCACTAACTGAAGAAGCGAATCAAACACAAGAATGCGGGTTAGTATCCTAGCAATGGTTGTTTTGTGTTTTCAAGCATATAGCCAGTTAGAAAGAAAACCAAACACAAGAACGCCTTCTTTCTTTATCACTTCACTATCTATTTAGTAGATTTATGTAGCAAGCACTCTCTCCTTGTCCTGGAAATATCTACCTGTGTGTAATGGGGCTTATTTTCATATTCTGATGATCTATCTTCTCATACAAATGTATTAATGGGGTCTACGTTCATGTTGTGAGGATCTGTCTTAAGACATAATTTCTTTCCTTCCCGTTGACTCACTGAATATTCTTGGTTGGGATTAAGCATTGTAGTTGGCAATTTGAGTTTCAGTACTGTTTGAATCATTATAAATGTCATTCTTCATATAACCATTCAGAGACCCAAGAACCTTCTTTCAAGGATTTCGGCAATTCAACCATTTCTTGAATTAATACATTTGAGTTTGCTTCCCGTGATCCTTTAAGCAGTCCTTTGCTCTAACTTCGGGGTTTTATTCACATGCAGGCTGAGAAGAAGAAGCGTAAAGCTCAGTTACAGGAGGCAAACAGGAAGAAAATGATTAAGCGAGTAGAACGTAAGATGGCTGCAGTTGCTAGGGAAAGAGCATGGGCAGAAAGACTGGTAGAACTAAAGAAGATTGAGGAAGAAAAGAAGGCAGCCATGGCTTGATCATAGTTTCAATCTTCTAAGTTTGACTCTTGGTTTTTGAGAGTGAAAAACTTTCAATCCCTTCTTTAAAATAGGCACAATTTCCTTCAACACATGTTTGTGTTTTTCTTAAGGTTGATGATTAAATCTCCTTGTCCTTTTGCTTTGTTATTCTTTTTTTCTTCTGAAATTTGCATAAACTATCTACAAACAAAAAGGCAACCTGTTTTGAAATGGGGCATGATATTTTCCATACCAGTGTAATCTCACACGTGGCGCATGATATAAACAAGATAGATCTTAACCTTAAAGTCTTCGTTTACTACTTAGAATTTGATTCCTTAAATGATGGTTGAGAATTGAAGGATAACGACAATCATGTCTAAATATTCACTAATATATGATAATATGAAGATTAAGGAATTGTTTATACTATATTAGCTTTGATATTATTTAATTCTTGTTTGGTAGTATTCTCGTTTCAGGTATAACTAATCCTATTTCTAATATGTCCTATTTCAACACAATAAATCCATTTGATGATATCAAATAATATCAAACGCAACTAATCTCGAAATTACTAAACAACTCCTTAGGAACGTGTATGATTTTCATTTATGTTGCCTCAGACTCTTTAAAAATGTCAATAAATGTATGTTAAATTCTCCAAAAATATTATATTGTTTAAGAATTCGAAACAAGTATGACAACATATATTGAGAGTCCGAGGTGAGTACTACTTTGTATCTTAAAAAAATAGTGTGATTTCTGGATGAGGCCTATATATTTGGGGTTCTCAAAGAAGGCCGATCTTATTGGGCTTTTCACCGAAGGCCCATCTCAGCTCTAAAAAAAGCCCTATATTTCAGTCTCCTTAATAAAGAAAAACCCTAGTCTCCCATAAAGCAGAGTCGCGGCCATCAGAGTTCCCCATTGTGCTCACTGCGCAGAGGTTGCAGCAACAACTCCTCATCAAAACCGAAAATGGTTAGCAACAATTATGAATTTATTCATCAAATCTCGGATTTATGCTTAATATAAGTGTATAATTTCTGTAATTTGTGTGTATTTGTAGACTTTCAAGAGAAGAAATGGAGGTCGTAACAAGCATGGACGTGGCCATGTCAAATTCATCCGTTGCTCCAACTGCGGCAAGTGCTGTCCAAAGGTATCTTGTTTTTTCCTCCTTTTAGATAATACCTATACATAATTTGTATTTGATTGGTCGGTCGAATGGTTATTTCATATGGATGATTTTAGGTATTCTGGATTTAGACCTAGTTGTAAATTATATGTTATCATTTTGTTATATTTGGTTTTCATAATGATTTCATTAATGATATCAAGCAGATGCAAGTTTTTTAATAGAAGAAGAAAAATAGATATAGAGATATTGTCAATTGTGGCGACTAAGAGCTAGCCAATAATTGCTAAAGTTGTTATTTAAGATAAATATGTTTCACATTATGGCGGCTTATTTGTTGGAATGAGATATATTTTTTTTGTAGGTTTTTTGTTAGTGTATTTGATTGGATGATTATTTGATTTGTTATTTATGAGATCTTTATCTTTGTCGATTGAGATGTTAATTGTGGTCGCGGAACGGTATAAGCTTGCTGATTGACTCTGTATGGTTATTCCTTGATTTTGAGTTTCAGTCTTCTTGTGGATTGAGTGGTTTGTGCTTTTTTAATTGTTTAGTAATCAGGCAATTAGGTAAAGTCTTGTTTTTTAAGAATGATTTGTACCATTGGAACGTCTTAGTGGAGCTAAAGGTCCGGTGTAGTTGCTACACTTTATCAGTTCAACATTTGTTAACCTGCATGGTAATGAGATCACTTGTTTCATCTGGTTTTTGTAATATTGAACTTTGCTCCTTGATGTAGAGCCCTTCCCTAATTGTAACAATTATGTTATTAGTTGGACTCACGAGGTGTATTGGTCATCCTCCTAAATTGTAGATTTTGTGTGTGTGTGTTGTGTGCGAGTGTATTTCCTAATTTGGCGTTAATATAAGATGCCAAATTTTGCAATAATATTGGAATTATATACTTATAGGTTTCTTTTCAAATTTGTTTCAGGACAAGGCAATCAAGAGATTCCTTGTGAGGAACATTGTTGAACAAGCAGCAGTGAGGGATGTTCAGGAAGCTTGTGCTTTCGAATGTGAGTTTTTTTAATGTAACAATACTTGTGTATTTTACATGTATATTTATAATGAACTAACAAATATGTTGTATTTGTAGTGTATACTCTTCCCAAGCTGTACTTGAAGATGCAATATTGTGTCTCATGTGCCATTCACTCCAAGGTCGTTAGGGTCCGCTCCCGTACTGATCGTAGGATCCGTGAGCCTCCACAGCGTTTCAGACGCCCAAGGGTACTGAATTATTCTTGTGTTATCTTTAAATCTCTTCTGCAATTTTTTTCTCTATTTGGATCAAAAACTTTGGGTGTGGAAGTCTTATCACCTTATTTTTAGAAGTGACCCTACTTTTTTAACAAGTAACACATGCAGCAATTCAGTAGATTTTGCTGATTTCAATCTTGTCTTCGTTGCTCACATCTATTCTGCAAAACATGCTATGAAATCTCCAATAATAGCTATGTCAACTTACTTCAATGTGTTTTTGAGTCCATCGGGAAAGAAGGTTCCTCGATCTTTCTGGAAAGTGTTGTCCGCTTGTAGATTTGCTTGCAGGGTTTTTTCAGAGGAAATGACAAGTCTCTGAATATGTAGATCGATGTGCTTACAATGGTATTGTTTCTATTTCAGGATGATCTTCCTAAAGTTGGTCAAGCTCCACGCCCAGCCGGAGGGGCTCCTCCTGTTGCTGCCCGTGCTTAAGTGCCTGTTTTTGATGAACTGCTATTAGGCCTTTGGGTTTTTGTTTAATTTGAGCAAATCTAAATCTATGGTATTTTGAGATGTCTTTTTGAAGTGGATTTTTTATTTAGTTCTACTCGGACAACATTTAATTTGTGCATTCAAATTTCAAGAGAACAAACCAGTGGGTTCTATCTTATTGCTTATATAGCCTTGTCAATTAATCTCTATTTACTTACACCACGGTTTTTATAAAAAACTGTTTATAAAAACCACTACATGTGTTGTGAACAAATATTTATACGATTTTAAGTTGTGGTTTAATGGTTCCCAAAATTGGCCATATTTTTGGCTATATGATGAGAACGAGTCAAGGAGGGGTTGACAAACCCTTAAATCTAACGTCATTGACGCGAAATAGTATAGCCAACAATTGGCACCATGATGCTTTCTACCCTCACCTAACTTTGTAATTCAAACCCTTTTACCTTTGTTTTAATATTATCGAAAGTTCTCTTAGTACCCTTTGTTTTCTTATTATTGAAAGTTCTTTTTTAGGTACAATAACTGAGATAAAATCTATCTGTATGTTTCTCTTGTTACAATTTACTGATTCAAAAAAATTATTCCTAGAAGTGTAACCTATTTCTTAATTTTAAAAATAATTTGACTTATATTTCTCAATTTTATCCTTAATTACAAGTTTTTATAATCACAAATATATTATATATTATATTATAATGTCTTTTATACGAGTTTTATATTTTTCATTAATTTAAATTTTCAACCTTTATGTTTAATTAAGTTCACATAACTTAGAATAGTGTGGGTAATAAACATTCTAGTTTGGTCATTTGTTTATCATTTTTAACGGATCAAGAATTTTTTTTCTTTTGTTTTTAATATAAATAATTATTTATTCATATCAAATCATTTCACAAATCCTAAAATTATACTTCAATCAACTATTATACTCATCTACCAAAACTACCCTCAATAGTGGACAATTGTGAGGCGTCCAAAAGATTTAAACACTTCCCAATCCAACGGTTTAGATTCAAACACGTCATCAATCCAAGTCATTTTTTTCAACCCCGCCAAAATCTCATAAAAATTCAAAAAAACGGCGCTAAATTTCAAAAGAAGAAAAACTGAAAACCAAAGATTTTCCCTCCTTTGTTTCTTCTTTAAACCCTCCAAATCCCCACCAAAATTCTTCATCAAAATTTATTTTTTCTTCTGTTTTTGGATTTTTGAAGTTCTTCTCTGTTAAGGGGTTATAAAGATTCTGAAAACCAAAAAAATGGCTGGTGGTGGAGCTACGAGTAAGTCTTCAAATGGTGGTGGACCTACTAGAGTAAGGAAGAGGGTGGAAGTTGAATCTGCTACTGCTTCTGGTAGTCTTAAGCGTGCTAAGGATGGAAGTGCTTTTGCTCGTTGGTATGTATTTTTTTCCTATTTGATTTACACCATTGTGTGGAATTCAGTATATTAGCTTGGGGTAGGAATCTACTGTTTGATTGTTATAATGGGTGTCGAGTAGTTTAAGCGAGTGTTGGAATTGCGAATTTATGAAGTGGGTTGCTGTTGGATGGGGTTGTTTGGTGGTTCATTTGTCTTCTTAGTGTATGTTATGAACATGTAATGGTTATAGCTTAAGGCAGTATCTGATGTTTCATGAATTGGGTTTCTGTTTTTTCTTCCTTTTCCATGGAATGTGCGTTGGAATTGCGAATTTGTGAATTTGGTTGCTGTATGCTGGGATTATTTGGTGCTTCATCAATCTTCTTAGTGTATGTTATGGGCATATAATGCTTGTAGCTTAAGGCTGTATCTGATGATTCATGAATTGGGTTTCTGTTTTTCTTCCTTTTTCATCGTTGTAATAAGTAGAAATGTGTTTGTAAATGATGAACATTCATGTGAAAACCTGGCGTAATTCTGGGTTGTTTTTGTTCAGTGTCATTTGTGTGGTTGTGCTTTAGATGAACTGAAGAAATGGAGGAAGGGGGGGAGAGGGGGGTGTCTTTTTCTTGTTGATTATTGTGATTAAAGGTTATGTTCAGATTCATGAGCTGGTTTGCTGTTTTCTGTCCTTTTCGGGTGATAAGTACAGTTGTGCCATAGTGTTGAATATTTATACAAATGTTGGAATAAATAAATTTTGATATGTGATTTTCTTGTTAAAAAAGAGTTACTGAAGATGGTGTGTATTTGAATTGTTGAATGATATGGGGTTGCTGTTTTCTTCCTTTTTTGGGGTGTTTGCCTACCTAAGTTGCTTGGTCTCTCTAAAAATGCTGCTGCACCTGTGTTGGATCCTTCAAAAATACACTATTTTTGGAGGATTTAACACGCAGTCGTTTATATTTTTGAAGAGTTTGAGCAACTTTAGTTGCGTACTAGCTGAAGGCTACAAGTTACCTTTCATGAAATAGGTTCTGTGCTGTGAATTTTCAGTTCAATAGTCACTTTTCTGTTGACTATTGTGAAGCATATTGAGGTTTTTTTTTTCATTATTGCAGTGAAGAATGCAACAAAGATGTTCCCATAGCATTGATTAGCTTCCACAATTGTAGTCTTGATGCAAAAATCAAGATGAACTTGGGTACTTGTATTTAGTCTTTGTATCTCTTTTCACTTGTTGTCAGATCTTGTTGTGAATGTTGAGCTATATGGGCATTTTGTTAATGGGCAATTTGTTGTGTAGAGGCTCAAGTTGTGGAAAATCAGACTGAAGTGAAGAAACCAGCAGCAAAGTAACGCTCTAGAATTTTTGTTATTGTTATTGTCGTTTTGTGTTTGTAAATTGGCTTTAGTTCTAACATGTTAAGCAACATTGCACAGGAGGAAGGAGAAATCAACAGAGCCAAAGCATAAAAAGGAAAAGAAACCCAAGAATCCAAATGCTCCGAAGCGCCCTCCTACTGCTTTCTTTGTGTTCATGTAAGCACTCAATCTTTGTGTATTCCACCTTTGTGTTCATCTCTTGTTTGTTCATGTAAAGATATGATTGAAATCTTTAGTAAGTTTGGTAGGTTTTTGTTGATGTGTTGACATGTAGAAAAAATCTTGCAGGGATGAGTTTAGACAGACATTTAAGACTGCAAATCCAGATTGCAAGAGTGTCTCCATGGTAATGTCGAATGTAACTGTTGTCCTGTTGTTTTATTTCCTTTGAATGATTGCTAATTGCTTTAGAGTTTGATCCCCTCTAGGTTGCTAAGGAGGGTGGTGAAAAATGGAAGTCCATGACTGATGAGGTATGTAACATGAGTTTATGCTTTAATACAAGTTTGTTGTGGTGTTCTAAATGTGATTCAAATTGTTTTGCAGGAGAAAAAGCCATATCAGGAGAAGGCTGCAGAGCTCAAAGCTGCATACGAAAAGGCGTTGAAGTCTAATACTGATGCTGATAATGCTAATGTGGGTTCTTGTTTCTACACTAATCTTAAGTTATCAACTGTTGTGTTCACTTCTCAATTCTGACATCTAAATTAATGATTTCAGGATGGTGATGAGGAGGAGCCTGAGAAGGAAGTGAAGGAAGAGAAAGCTGTAGATGAAGAAGTGAAGGAAGAGATAGAAGATGATGAGGAATAGAGCTGTTAGTTTTTGAACTAGTTGAGCTAATGTAAATTCTTGATCAGTTGACTTATTTCTACTTGGAAGTAGTAATATATGGAAATTTATGGTTTAGTTCTTTGCTCATAAATCTTCTTGGCAAGTTTTCTTTTAGAATGTTTGGTGATTTGTGTTGGCCAAGAGTTTTTTTGGAAACATCCTCTCTATTTTTATTATTTTTATGAGATAGCAGTAAGATTTGCGTACAATTTATTTTTCTTATACTTTACTTGTGGAATTCTACTAAGTATGTTGTTGGTGGTGATTTGTGTTAGCCAAGTGATCATTGAATTGAGTTTGAGATGGAATGTGCAATGAGAATCCTTGTCAAATGAATTTATTCATTTCATATGAAATTTATGTGAAGTAACACTAACACTGTGAGATGATAGAGTTGTACAAGTAGTACTAGAATTCAAAAAGAAGAAAACTTTTGTTTGTTTGTTAACAAACATAAATTCCTATGAATGGTGTCAGCAGTTACTGGCCCAACATGTCTTGTTTCTTTCCCTTACAAGGTAGCAAAGGCTTGCCACACAAGCACAGATTGTGAGCATAGGCAGCTGCAGGGAAGATATTGTATGGTCTGCCTTGTGGGATTTCTCCACATAATCTGTTGGCTCTGAAGTTTGCATGTCTCAATGCTTCAATCCCCAACAAACTATCTGGTATTTTCCCCGAAAGTCTGTTGATCGACAAGTCTAACCATAGCAACTTTACTAGTGATCCTAGACCTGTAGGTATTGTACCACTAATCTGGTTTCTTGATATATCCAACCTCTCAAGCTTATCAAGATTCGAGATTGATGTTGGGATATGACCAGTAATCTTGTTGCTTCCTATATTGAGGACTTTGAGGTTTAACCCACTGATGAACTCTGGGATGTTCCCAGAAAGTTGATTGTTTGAGACGTCGATTGCTTCCAAGAATTTGCTTGTTTTGTTGCTTAACATCCTTGACAGAGACCCGAAAAGCTGGTTTGAATGAAGGTCAAGGGAGGAAATCCCATCAGGTAATTTGATCACAGCAACATCAGATATTAACTGATTGTTTGATATCTTTGCATTTTGCAGGCTTGACATTCTTGCAAAGAAACTCGATATCCCTCCTGTGAAGGCGTTATCCGACAAGTCTATGGAGTTCAAGGAATCAGGACTGGTGAAATTCGGAAGCGTTCCACGAAGCTTACAGCCTGCTAAGTTGACATCAGAAAGCTCTCTGGTTCTAATCCAATCAGGTACTATTCCAAGATTGAAATGGTTGTAAGACAAATCGATTGATAGAAGTGACGGAATGCCTTTAGAGAAAGCAATAGGCAAAGGATCTAAAAGTTCATTTCTAGACAAACTAAGGTTCCAAAGATTTGGTAATCCTGCAATAGACTCAGGGATTTGGCCTGTCAACTTGTTATAACTCAATGACAAAGAAGTAAGTGCCTTTAACTTGCCAATTTGGCTAGGAATTCTCCCTGTAATTCGATTATGATCCATCGATAAAAACGATAGCTTGAACAGATTACACAAGGAAACTGGAATCTGTCCTGAGAGTTGGTTACTTGAAAGATCAATGTATGTCAAATTCTGGAGCTGTCCTAGAAAATCTGGCACAACCCCAGATAGTAAATTGTGGCTTAGATCCAAAGACTGCAATCCAACAAGATTCTTGAAACCAATAGGGATAGCCCCACTTAGCATATTCCCTGCTAAACTCATCTGCTGCAGATTCTTGAAACTTCCTAAACCATAAGGAATCTGTCCAGACAAGTGATTTCCACCAAGTGAAAGTGTCTGTAGTGATGACAAGTGAGATAAACCAGAAGGTATGTCCCCTTGTAGAGCATTACCATCCAAGATAAGCTGCTTCAATCTTGAAAGTTTTGAAAAACTCTCAGGAATTGCACCAGATATATGTCTCATTCCACTTATAATCAATGTCTCCAAGAAATGCAAATCAGCAAGACTTGGTGACAGAATCCCCTTCATGTAAACACTATTGTCCCTCTCAGAAGGTGTCTGTAAGACCAACCTATTCACCCTCCCTGTAGAAGGATCACATTCTACACCTTCCCATCCACCTCCACAACAATCTTTACCTGTCCATGAAGACAGAAAACCAGTAGTGTCCTTAAAAATCTTATCTTTGAAGCCAATAAGAGCAAGTCTGTCAGTTTCAGCACAAATTTGTTCTGGTGCTGATTGTGGTTCTTGGGCTAGTGACAGTAAGTGAAAGAATGATGAAATGAACAAAATCTTGAAAACCAACATCAGAAAATGCATTTTGGGAAATGGGGTTTGATCTGTTTGGAGAATTTGAAAACAAAAATTCTTGGAAGAAACAAAAGGGTGTATATTTTATGATAAAAAATTAGAAAAGGAAGAAAGATGGGTGTTTTCTTGTTTATTCATCACTTAGACAAGAAGGTACAATGATGGAAAAAGATATTGGGAAAACTTCTGAGGTAGAAAAGAATGATTTGGTCTGAACAATTGTTTTACTTATTTATAGGAAGAAAAAACCTTAAAAACAGCAGCTGTCATTTATGGTAAAAAAGATTTGTTTTTTTAAAAAAATCTCACGAGGTCTTTCGGAAACAATCTCTATTTTTATAAGTTAATGGTAAGATCTGCATGCATTTTACCCTCTCTAGACTCTGCTTGTGGAACCAATGAGTATGTTGTTGTAAAGAAAATTATCGTAGAGTGGTAAGTAATACTTTATTTCTTGTGAGCGAAAATGAACATAAATGTTTTCTTTAAAGTTTTTCAAGCCTACTACGGTATAATTTATATCAATCCCACTATCGTCACGGAATCATAATTTTGTCTAATGAGTGTCATAGTTTAAAGAAGTAAAATTAGGTAGAAGCCAAGAGGTGTCATATATAATATATATACACATAAAGAAAATATTTTTACCTAACTAAACAGTGTAATTTTCTTTCGGAAACAACCTTTCTATCTTTATTTGGTAGTTTAAAGTTTGCCTACATTGTTATCCTTCCCAAACTCTACTTGTGAGATTTCATTAAATATGTTTTATTGTTGTTGTTGTTGTTGTTGTTTAAAGAGTGTAATTTTTCGACCTCTAGCTCTTAACTTGTCCTCTCCAACACGCAACATTCAAACAACATTGCATAATAACTACAAATTTGTTGAATATCTCAGAGCTCCTTTATGTTGGAAATTGCCTTAGTAACTGTTTAATCCTCCACAATTTGAAATTTCTTGACGCAAATTTAAATTTTACTGAGTTTTAATATAGATATCGAGTATCAAGTTGAAATTTTATTTTGTCTTATGAATTTAAGAAATAAAATTACGTACAAATGTCATCTGCAACATATTAAACAATGCAATTTTTCGGATGAAGAGATGTATTGACAATATGGCTCCGCCACTACCAGCAATTATCTTCTCCAAGATACAACAATCAAACAATATTGTATAACTCAAATATTTGATTAGTCACTATTTTATCTCATAATGTGAAATTTTTTGAACAAATTAAAATTCAATACAGATATCGAATATCGAATTTGATTTTTTTTTCCTTATGCATTTAAGAGGATTCACATGATGTAAAAAAAAATTTTGTAAATTTTGACCGTTTGTTAAGGCTCAATCTCACGAGTATCTTACAGCACATTGGAACGTTGGAGCGCACTAAATTGATTTAAAATTCTTTCCCACTCTTTGGGGAACATTCCACTAAGGTGTTTAGATTTTTCTAGTCCACAATTTCACCTTTTCGACAATGAAGGCGGAGCTACAGTTCTGCTTTTGAGCTCGATAAGATTATGTAATTTTAACTTAAATCTTATGTTATAGTTCTGCTTTTGAACTTAATAAGATTATGTAATTTTAACTTAAATCTTATGTTTGTGTTAAGAACTTACTTGATAATAATTTATTTAGAATGCAATAAGTTATTGTTTGTAAAATTCAGATTTTACAAATTTAAAATTTTGACTTAGCTTTTATGCTTGTAAGAGTTAGATAATAGTAATCAAAGGTCTTATATGAAAATGATGTAAACGTAAAATCATATTGAAGTAAGTCGTCGTTTAAACCTATTATAATAATCGAAGGTCTTATATGAAAATGATGTTAACGTAAAATCATATTGAAGTGAGTTATTGTTTAAACTTAAAATCACTTAATACATATAATAATTTATAAATTATTTTTTGTAAAATTGAGAATTCATGAATTGAAAGCAATTTTTTTGGTGAAGCAAATTTTATGGAGCTAATTTCTTGAATAGTCATTCAAATTATGAAAATTATTTCATAAAGTAATTTTTTAATTTATTATTTTGTATATACTCTTAATATACCCAACATTGACCCAAAAAAACTTTTTTTACAGTACATATTGTAAGTTTTGAATTTAAACAATTTTTTATACAGCTGTGAAATTTGAAATACCATAAATAAGAAATGAAAAGAAGTTTGATTTTTTGAAAAAAAAATTTTTTGGGCAGTTTGACATTTACCAACTAAAATTATTTTTTTATTTTTTGTGATAATAAATTCATCCAAATCAAAATATGTAATTTTAAAAATGAGTCTTGTTTTATCATTGATGTGAAACAAAATATATTGAATATGGTATAAAATAGAAGTAAAGTCAATTATATACCTTACTTGAGGATTAAAATCTCCTTAATTAAAATATTGTAAAATATAATGTTTATGATATTAACCTTCTTTAAATCTTTGAGCACCTATTTTTTCTTATTGTTAATTTAGTTATTTTCTCTTGCATAAAAAATTGAAATTTCTAAAGGAAAATTACAATAAAAGATTCCCAAAATTTTGGTTAATTTTCTATAATATTATCATTGTAAAATTGTTTGAGTAAATTAAATCACAATTAATAATTTTATTTAGTATTTTTGTTTTATTTTATTTATTTGTATAGAGTATTATATATTTTTTAAATAGAACAATGCTTAGCTTGAAAGTGTAAAGGTAAGCTAAAAGAAATATTCCCTTTACCAAATTGAATTATTTAATTAGATGATTTTTTTTTTCTTTCTTTATGTTTTTGTTCACTCATAATTTTTTAAATAATATCAATTGATTTAAAGAATGGAAAGTAATCCCACAAAGAGATGTGGTCCTTTGTGTGTGCTTTCAAGATAAAAATTATTATAAAATATTAAATTTAAATTGTGTCGAATCTTATGTTACGTCTTAAATTTTACTGATATAAAATCGATAGTTGATATCTTAATTTTGATTGAGCAAACTAAATTGATATTATATGATTTATGAGTATTAACCATTCATGTGTGAAATTAATTTCTTACATAAAACTTTTCTTTTCTTTTTTTTCTTCAAAGAATAAATCTCATCTTAGGTATCCTAGCTTTTTTAAAAATATATTAAGTAAATGTCTACAAGTGGAGTTTTAGTTGGGATTTTTTTTTTTAATAGAAAATATTAGTCTTGGATGACTTTGTTATCTAAGAAATATTTTATTGAATAATCTTCATAACTTGAATAATTGTTCAAGAAAGTAATATCTATAAATAGAATTAATACAATAAATAATGAAATCCATAAATTTTATAATCTCAATAAGTAAATGATTCTAAGTAGACAAGTTAACGATAACCTGCTTAAAATTATTTTTATATTTATTAGTAAGAAATTATTATTACGCATCTTAATTGGATGACTGATTATCCAATGAATAAGAGCTATGTAGTTAATGTCTACATTACTATTACATTTCGAAATAAAAATTTTCCTAATAAAAGTAATTTTTAATTTGTTTGCTTCAATAATTTCTAGATCAAATATAGAATAAACTAAATAAAAAAGAGATAATTTAAAAAATTAGTATAAATTGATTAAATTTGACACAATTGTTCATGATTGTGACACTTTGACAATTTTACGAAATCATACAATATAAATTAGAGTATTATTTATTGTTTCACCTTATTTTATTTTTAATATACGAGGGATATTCTTAGAAGAAAAAATGTTTGATTTAATCCATCAACCCTACTACTTGACAAAGGCATGTGATTTCTTTATTAATTGTTGTTGTACATAATGAAATGATTATCCACTTTCCTATTTTGGATGTTATATGCAACTAGATTAAGTGGTCCAATCAAAGAAAAAAATAGAGATAAATGGTATATTTTAAGGGGGAAAAAAACAAAATTTTGACTTTCTTCTCTTTAATTATCTATTAGTCGTGTCGTTATATATTTCGCTTATTTTACTATTTGTATTATATTTATAAGTTTTCAATTGTTTTTCACTATAATTATTTTTGTATCTAGTATTTTCTACTTTTGGAGCTAATATATTTGCATTCAGGGTCTTCAGAAAACAGTCTTTCTATCTCTATGAGATAGTGATGAGATCTACGTATATTTTAATCATATCATTTTACATTTTGAGTATATTTGAATTGAGTCTTTGACTCTTGTATTTTAAGCTTTACTATTTCTTTGATAGCAATAACATCAATCTAACTCTCTAATAATATGATGTCTTATAATATAAAATACTAAATATTCTTATTTGTAATTTAAAT
>JAPFFP010000080.1:3350999-3368660 GCA_026153255.1 Solanum medicagineum
ATCCCATCCCACCCACCCCTTAACTGGCCAGTACTGGTATAACACCTGCATGGCTCAATCAGCAGAGTCCTACTTATCCAGACTATATTGTTGGCTACATACTTGTATCTGCATAATCCAATGATCTGCATATAAACTCAAATCGTACAAATTTTTCTTTCATATAGCTCCTTTACCTGGAACGCATCCCCTTGCTTGGATTAAGACATAGTTTCTGTTGTTGTCATTTGACACACATAATAATTTGCACCTTGAAACCCAAAAAGTAATTGAATTTGGCAGTACTAACCTCTTGTGGCCATGTCAAAACATTTTCAACAGTAATTGTCTCTACCGATGGCTCCTCAAATGCACATTGCTTTGCTAATGGCATTATAGCAGACACTACAAAAGAAAAGAACTCCAACTGAAATCTAAAGAGGAAACACAATCAAAAATAGACAATCAAAAGCATTAGCATTTAGCAACCAAGCTTTGATCTTTTAGGAGGCGTTTGATGTGAGTTATAACGTATAAGAATCCCAAGATAAAATTTAGCATTATTTTATACCATGTTTGGTTGGAGTATTTATCCCACCATTTTTGCCATAGTGATGGGATAAATTACCCCATATACATGGTGGAATAACTTATTCTGGGATAATTAATCATGGGATAACTTGTTCCCAACGAAACAACCCCATGGGGTTGTTTGCTCCACTCACACAGAATTCAAGGTCCACAGACACTATACCCACTTGGTGGAATTTCACTAGGTATGTTGTTATGTGGTCGGTACGATAACACCTTTCATGTTTTTATTGGATAATGGAGGTTAATAAATGAAACAGCAATTCCAATGCTAAGACATGAAGAATCCACCTTATAATCCAAGATGATATGATCCAACGATTAAAATAGTATACAAACCAGCAAGTCTGGAGACATTACGATTTAAGACAAGTTTAACCAGCGTACAAGAAAAGTCATTGGAAAACAGTTCTATTTGATGACGAGTATTATGCAAATGCAAGCGATGCATGACTAGAATCTGTAGCCACTCGGTGCTACTAACTAGAATAATTCTATTTCAATCAGAAAAGAATTTCCTTCATCAAAATTAAGCATGTTCTTGTTGATGTGGGGATCCAAATATGTGGCAACGATGGAGAAGAAAAAAAAATAACTGGAGGGTTTACCAAGGAAGTTGGGTTTTAAATGCAGCTCAATGCATAATGGTATCACAAATTAAATAGAGTTTTCACTAACTTAATAAAGTGGTTAAACATCAAGAAAGTGGATCAACTTTGCACTCTGAAGGGAGAGTCTTCATCAAGGTTATGATTTTTTCTGGAAGAATAACAGAGATAACCATGAGTCTTACAACATATACTCACTGTCTATCCCATAAACATTACGCCAGAAATCAACACTTTCACTATACCGATCCGGATGTGTCACAGGCGCCATGTGGAGCTGCAGAGAGAAGACACAGATATTAAAATTGCGTCACTCTTTGATATCATTAAGGGTGGAAAAGCAAAGGTTATGTATAATCATCAGACTCCGGGTCTAGATACTTCGGACTTCTTCCAGGTGAACAATGCAGTAGCATTAGAATCTGTTCTAAGAGCTTTTCTCGTCTTAATCTAAATGAATAGATCACCATTCCTAATACAACTATTTCATATTACTTCTTTGGCACTGCAAGTATCAGCACAGAAGATTTGATTGATTCTGAATTCTTTAATTCAATTTCCTCTATGAGAAAAATAAGAATCAGATACTAAGATTGTGTATTTGCTGCATAACTATATACAATATCCGAATCTTTGTCAGATAACTATAAAATACGTAAATCTGATTCTGAAAATATAATTAAGCTGATCATCCAACTGAAGGATGCAAAAGACGGATAATACACACGTGCACATGGAAGATAACCCCCAAATAAATTTCAAAGATCACATAAATTAGGGATATTTGAGTATGACTACCGTTGCATGTGATGGAAGAATAAGACCTCCTGGTTTCAGCCAGCGGTCTCTAGCAGTGATAACACTCCCCAGCATGCTCTGCAAGGACAAGCACTTATTACATGCAGTGTATGGAACAGAAAAGAAGTCATGGACTCCCATATAATACATTAAAAGGTAAACCATGTGAAGGCCAAACTAGATATACGCAAGCGTTGGTGCCAGGTCAGTCTTCTCCAGAAAGAAAAGCAATGTTGTCAATAGAATAAAGAGAAGCATTGGAATGTGTCTGTCGGTATAGTATTACCTCATAAAGAAGCATGTAACCCATCCATTCGGAAACTATAACATCAACTTCTTCATCAATTTCAACATCCTGAACTAACCAAAAAGTATGATATAGTCATTAGTCACCATACTCGACTTGACCAGTGTCTTTCCAAATCATTCCAACCAAGATTCTAGGTAAAAACACCGGTACAGACAGATTTCATTGGTTCAAAATGAATTTTAAATCAAACTTCACTTATATTCCATCAAGAAAATAGACTTGATTCAGTACCCTTTGGTCCAACAACTTACCAAGAAATGGACATAGAGAAGTGCATTCTCCATAAGGAACTCTTTTTTGTAGAAAGATGATAGATTATAAATAAGGAATTTGATTTTTCCTGAAGAACTATGTTTCCAATCTCCTCTGATCCGCAAAGATGCAACAGCATAAACAGGTGGGAAAATAGTGAATACACCAGCTTATAGAACCCAAGAAAAATACTTGAGCATGAGGAATTGATTTAAGGTTCTTTTTTTAACCTTTCAATTGTTCCCATCAATCTTGGATGGAGCCAAAGATTCACTACTTTTTGGCTTTGGAATATGATGGAATAAAGCAAAATGACTCTTTAAACTATGTGCGCTTCTTTCTATTGTGAAGTAGCAGTTAGTCAATGCAACTTTCGACGCTCATCATGGGTCATCCGGAAACAGTCGCGTTATGTTTTTAAACATAGGGGTCAGGCTGCATACACCCGACCCCCCTTTACCCCGCAATAGGCGGGAGCCTTTGAGGCATTTGGGGTAGTGTTGTTGTTGTTGTGTTTTTAACCTTTCAATTCCTTCACAAACATGTGAATTGAATTTAAAAGATTTTCACTTCCCTCTAGGAAAAGATAGATTTCATACAACTTAAGCAAACAGAAGCAGCCAAATTTCCACTGGTACATAATATCAACTCTAAGTAGAAAAAAACAAGGAACGAATCAAATGTTTGGACTAGAACATACCTCGACACGCCCATGCAAAACAATCACTTTGTCACATAGGTTGTTTGCCTTCACAATTTCATTTGCCTGGTGAACCATTAAAAAAGGATGTAACTTGAAGTTCAAAAGTTCAATTATTTCACATAGTTGCTGCAGAAAAAGACAGCAGAAGACATCTTAAGAATGTCCAGCTACTAGAGCGTTTTCCTCCATCTATTATGGTTTGAATAATGTTTACACATTTTCAGTAGGAAAGGATAGACAATTGCAGGAATCTCAAAGGTTCGCGCTAACTGACATCATTGAAAGTAACGAAAATTAACGTAATAATATTAAGAGTGATCTAAATCAGCAGCATAAACAATATTTTTTGCAAGTGGTGTCAACATTTATGGTAGTGAAAAAACAAAAATTCATGTTTATAACTTTTACAAACATAGATGATCCTTGGCCCAATGGTTTTTGTTGAATCTTCAACAGCTGTAGCAGTGTAGCTTAACCTCATTTTTTTTAAAATTCTTTTTTTAAAAAAAAAAGAGGCTCCCCCAAATATTTGGGAAAAAAAAAGAAGTTGAAGTTTGAACCTCTACCCTCTATAAGCCAAAGTTCGCTTAAAACAATGGGCCAGGGAACACTCTTTAGCAAACTGTCATTTTTTCCTTGTTACTTTACATTTTTCATAATATTACGATATATTTTCGTGTCCAGAGACTAGTTTCCCAATTACTCTTTTGAGTCTCTTCTACCCTCATGCTTTCTGCCCCTCGTCTGTCACCACATCCAACTTTAATACATAACCCTAACTACACTTGAAATCCATGTCCTTCTAGGCCCTCCTTCGCCCAAGAGACTTTTACCCTTTATCCTCTTCAAAACCCTAGGAGAAAACGGCGAGCCAAGTGACAACAGCAACCTAATCCTGCACCATCTCATCTCTGTGTCTAGCTAAGTGTATTTTTTTCTTGGTCTTAGTTAGCGCCATCTTTTCCTCTCCATCATTCAGCTCTTTACCATACCAAAAACAACATCAGGTCAAACTGACACAGACCCGGTGAAGGAAAATGACGAATCAACATGACCCAATTGACATAACAAAGGTCTGTGGGGTGACAAAATTTTAGCCATGATTATTTGTCGTCTTCTTTTTTTATCAGAAAAATTTGTCTTCTTGCTTATGGAATGCAATCTAACTCCTGAGCTAAATTATGAAGAAGTACTTTTTGATGAACAAAATGATGAAGTATAAGCTGCAAGCAAAGTACTTTTTGATGAACAAAATGATGATGAAGTATAAGCTGCAGGCCAAACTAAGGTACGGCTCTATGCTTTTATAGATGGTTGTTGCTTAGTCACGCATCTAAACTTTGTGGCATGGCTAAATTACCATATCAGCTAAAAATGGCCTAGAATAATTCACATATTTATGTATATTCAAGCAGCTTTTGCAACTGAATCACCCCATTCCACATCTGTCAAAAGCATTTCGCTTTTCCACCTTAAATGCCAGTCCGTTCTCTTCAAACTCATAAGTGACACCTCTCGCTCCATCTTTTGCCATTTTTCAGGTAGTCCTCTCATGGAACAGTTAGTTCAATCTATCCCTGAAACTCATGTTTGTTTCATCCAACTAATATACAAAAAATGAAAAGAAATACTTTTCCCACGAATAGTCTTTGTCTGTATGAGTAGATACTGCACAAATTGTCCTCAGTTCGACAATCAGAAGTTTTTTAAAGAACCTTTTCTTTATAAGGTAAAATCTAGAGTTCTTTAGAGAACATACTACCCTGTTAGACTACTGATAAACAGTGAGTTAAATCATGAGTGTTTGAAATCTTTAAATAGTAGAACAACATCATGCACAATCATTGTCCTCAGCTGCCTCGCCACAACTTCTTTACAAACTTATCAGATAGAAGGTAAACTTAAAGAGGGAGAATTTGAAGGTCCTGAAAGCCTCTGCAACTGATGCAAACACCATCAAGAGCGCCATAATGAAACAGTCAATTCTCTCAGAATTCATCAAGCATAAGAAATGTGCAGGGAAGCATTACTCCAAGGGACATTGTAGAATATAAATACTAAATAGAACAAGCTGAGATGGACATCTTCTAGCAGAAGGAAACAAGTACCTGGATAGCTATATCACTTGCATCAACAGCATACACCTGGGATAAATGAACAACTGCATGATAAGTATTACATCAGGAACATCCAAATTAAAGGAAATACCAATTGAGGCACACAAGAAATTCCATTTGCATTAAGATGAGGTCATGACTTCTCTTGGTCCATTAAAAACCAGGGCAGAAAGAAAGTAAAACACATCAAAGAAGCAGCTTTATTTTATAGAAGAAAAAAACTTGGATCTTTCCAAAAGCAAATGAACAATCTAAAACTGTCATAGTAGCTAAACCAATATTGAAAATAAATGATCCATAGTTGCTTTTGAAAAAGAAGGCTGATGAAACAGTCAATCATATATTTCATCACCATGATCAGCTGAATGAGCGTCAGGCAGCCATTCTTCTCTATTTTGATGCATAAAACTCCTAATTCCTTTTTTTTAGATGAAGATAAAACTCATTATTCCTTATAAGAAATCTTATAAGTAGAAGGTTCACCAAAGAGTAGATTCGACAGTTTGCTCAGACTTTAACCTATGGAGCAAGGACAGGTATCTTTGCCATCTCTCAACTTGTGTGACTTCTAGGATGAACTAAGATTGTACAGTTGAATGTACTTGAAAATGCAATATAATATCTAGCCATTACGTGTTCTTACATATGTTGACTTTTACATGCTTTGGCACCACGCAGGTGCCCAATAGATGGAATTTGACACTGTCATGTACCAAGAAGAATGTACATGCTGCAAAGATAGGGGAAGGGCTGACTGCAATCTAGCACAGACATCTACATCAAATTAATATTTCAGTGACAAATAGGGATCGTGGTGCAATTTTCTGCATTGAATATTCACAATACTCTAGTAAGAACATATTACAATCCATCAATAACTGGGTGAAATTTTTCTATTTTTTTACATACATCCGTTTATAATATTGCCTCAAAAGTTGAAAGGAACCATTGACTCCCACTCTGGTGCTGAACTTAGATTAATGAAATTTCAGCTAAAGTGGACTTAAAGATATCTTACTCGTCTGGCACCCGCCTGTGCACAAAATATAGATAGGATGCCGGTGCCACATCCAACATCGACGACAACCTGGAAAATGTAAATTTAATAATACCATAAGCATAGATGAGACAGATTGAACTCTATAATGAAATTATAAGAAACAAAAACGAATCATGAAAGACTTAAGTAGCAACACACTACGAGATCTCACAGATTCTTTTTTTTTGATAACAAGGGGAGTCCGCAGCCGCTACCCTTTGGGTGCGCACAGGGTAAACCCCTGCTCCCATGCAATAGCTCTAAACCACATAGGAAAGGTAATCCACATTAGGCAAGCCCAGTGCGACGAGCTTGACCCAGAAGGCAAACCCCATGCTTTTGTTGGCAAAGGGTTTCAAATTTGAGACCTCCAACATGGAACTCTCATAGATTTGAAGATATCATTTGGTACACAAAGGAACTATGTAGACAGTCTACTTACTTTTCCAGCAATGAAGTTTTGATGCTGAAAAATTGCATTCCTATAAGTGTCCGTCCGCACACGATCCTGTGAATTTCACCCATAAATTAACATTTCCATTGTACATCAAGATACATTTGAAAGAATAAACACAGGGGAAAAGGAAAATACAAGTTCAAGTGCAAGCAAAATAATTAAATTCACCTAAAACAAGCAGTGAAATGAATTTCAACACTTCTTCATTTAAGCTCACATCATATCATCATCATACTAAATAAAATGCAACAGAGGGATTATAAAGTTTAAATTACACTATTCAGCTCCATAACGTTCAAGACTATAGTAATGCAAAGAAGCCAACTAATTCTACAACTCTATATTTCATCTCCATCACAGTTACACTCCATAAAAAAGTGATTTTTATGAATGTATAAGGACATGTAAACATGAAAACAGAGTCTAAACGTACTAACATGTATAGCCAAATAATCCGATTAAGCTCAGGTCCTCAAAACATTACACTCCCTAAAAACTTATTGTTGCAGATGTATATATACTATTAGACATGCCAAACCAGTCTAGTATGTATATCCACTCCGATAGAACTCTTCCAATTCAATAATCAGATTTCAATACAATCAATTACATCTAGAAACTAATCATACTAACGTCTACACACTCAATGGACAAAAATGTACATAATAGCTACACTTATTCAATGTAGTAGATCCGCAATGTAACCACGAGAGTGCTTAAAAACATTACTATATAACAAATACAATACCTTAATCATCTCTTCGTGAATGCCAACATGAGCATACGAGTTAAAATACGCCGTATCAAAGTCCGTACAAGGAGGTGCAGGCTTTTCCCTCTCCTCCTCATCTTCGGGCTGATGCTGCTGAAGCTGCCATTGAGAAACCCTAGCATCACTATCGCTTCCACCACCTCTACGGCCACGTGACCTGCCGCGGCTTCCCCTGCGTACTCGATGACCGCCTGAGATTCCTCCGGCGCCGTTGTGGTGGTAGCCGTTAGTGTAACCGCCGTCAGTTGGTTGTAACATTTTTTGTTCCCCACGCGAATCTCACAGTCTCTGTGTTCAAAACTGTGACTGAAAGGTATAAGAGAAGAGAAGGGTTCAATTTTTGGGAAATTAGCACTTTTAGACCTTCAAATGTTCATAAATTTTAATTAAGCACATTTAACTTTTGATTAATTAATATAGGCGCTTTTGACTCGTCTGTCTCTTGGATTTTTTCAAATTCAATGAATATTAAATTTATATTATTTAGTTATTACTCCCTTTCCCTAATATTAATTGAATTTGTGAGGTAATATGTATATATTAAGAAAAATATTTAAAGATAAAATTTACACCATACTTTTCATTATTGTCCCGTGTGAGATCATAAATATGTAGTGTAATTTATCTCTTAGAAAATATAAAATTTCAATAAATGAAAGGACAAATATGGAAAAAGTTTCAGTCATTATTTTTGAATTTTGAATAATTCAACTATTTTGAACATTTAAAAAAATCTCAAAAATTCAATTAATTTGAAACGAAGGGAGTAATATGTTATATTAAATTTGTATATTCAATATTTGAGAGTAATATAACGTTAGAAAAAAATTAATTATAGTGTATTTTTTGTATAACGGATTGAGAATATATATTTTTGTTTATCGAAGTGAGATTGCGTAAGCATAAGCATAAGAAGTGAGATTGCATAAGCATATATACCATGTAAGAACAAGACGAAGATGCATATGTGGTACATTCAATATACATACCATGCATTAGCTTTAAAGTGTGATATATACATTATAGTACATTGTATGCATCCTATCTACACAAAATACTTAGAACACACTAAAGATACATTAGTGATACACTTACAAACATGTGATACGTTGCACATGTAGTTTTATACATTGTGTAATAATGTATATAAACTTGTATACAATATATTAACAGTCTGTATATCAGTGGCGGATCCAGAATTTTCTTTAAGGGGGTTAAAAAATTTTAAGTGTCTACATAAGACTTAAATGAACTCAGTGTGTTGGACTCCGAGGATCTAACAACCTAGTGCCCTGATACCAAAATTTTCATGACCCAAGCCTAGGGACTAGATGTGACACGGTGCATGGGAACCCGAAATGACCCCCAAGCAAGCCTCTCAACATATCTTTAAACAACCTTTGTCGTAGAAGCAATAAAATAGAACAAGAAATAGTAAATCGGGATAAACAGGGGTAAGGGAACAACTTCATAACATTAACATCAAGAGTCAAAAGGATTCAAAGCTCATAATATAGATACATAACATGTCCACCAATACCTCTACTACATACGATAAGAGCAGGTGCTAAGACAAAGCAACGGGGCTCACCCTCAGAGTCAATACATAAGTCAAAGAGAAGTAGTCTTAATACAAAACAAGAGGTCATAAGTAACGTCCCCGAAATGGAGGACTCACCAATAATCTTGAGTGAAGTCGTACTAGCCACGTGGAGGAGGATGCTCAAGTAGGATTCCGGTTCCTACATGGTGACATCATATAGGCATAGAGTATGTGTTGGTATATTTGAATATACTAATTATGTTGGATGTAATGCAATAATAGATAGGCATCATAATTGAAATGCTTAATTAGACAATAGATGCATTTATAGAAATATGACATGAATAAAAGATGCTTGAAGTAAATCATACTTTCATAGAACATAACACATGTGTAGGGAGTGACCATTCTTAGTGCAATCCAAGGCCTATCACCCGCTTGGAGTGGTGCATGAGGTACAAACCCCTTCATGAGGTTATTGAGGTACAAACCCCCCAATGGGTTGATGGGTACAAACCCCCAACATGGTTGATGGAATACTAACCCCCCAACATGGTTGATGAGTATAAACCCCCAACAAGGTTGATGGATATTCGCACCCTACCACCCATGGTGACCAAAGTACAAATCCCCGATAGGTTGATGAATACAAACCCCCAACAATGTTGATGGATAGTCGCACCCTATCACCCATGGTGACCGGACTACAAACCCCCGATAGGTTATCAAGGTAAAAAACCCTTGACACGATTACCCGACGCGCAACCCTTGTGTAGGACATGGTCACAAGCCAACACTACATAGAAGAATATCATTTATACATTCATCCCTCTCATCAACATATAGTCATCATATACATACATGCATTTCATCATCATTTCATCATCATTCCTTCCTCATTTCATCATCATATAACTATCATATGCATTTATACATTACATCATCATGCCATCATCATATATTCATCATAACATCATTCAACTCATAAAACATACATTGGAGCCTCAATTCTTTAAGAAACCATCACCGGACATTTTATCAAACACTTAGAGGGTGTGTAGTACTAGTGTAAAACCATGCAATTCAAGAGTGAAATCATGTTAGTAAATTTAATATAAGACCTTCAATAGATACTTGGTAACACCCTTAAACAATACACATCGAAGCCCTTCTTTAAATATCACCTTAGGTCTTAGATTCATAGCTCAAAAGGTAAAATAGTCTGAATTTCATGAAGCTTTATCATAGTGTGTAATGAATTTCATAATATGCAAGACCCATTTGTAAATCAACTTTAAATCATGCAATTTTGAGGAAAAGGAAGCTTGGGGATCATAGGTTAAAGAAACCCATGAAAGAAACCCACATACCTTAGCTTTAGAGATGAACTTGATGAAGATTGGAGATGGAGACTTGAAGCTTGAGTGCAATCCTTAAGATTCAGAAAGGGTTTTGAGACTTCAATTTAGGAGGTGAAATATTGGCTATTTATTTGAGTGAGTATTGGGAAATGTTTAGAATAATATGAGGGTGAAAAATGACTAAGTTATGTATGTTCATGTTTGGGGACACTTAGGCCCAAGACATAAAAGCCTTCGACCGCAAGAAAAATAACTTGGAAGAACTTACATAGGTCTGTGTCTGGTCCGCTAGGCGGACCTATCGCGGAGGTTGAATTTACACATGCCCGCAATGAAGCTGCGTCGCGGTACCATCGCGGACAGATGCTGGATAAGCATACTTACAAAAATTAAAATTGCTATTCGTTTGATCTTAAATTGGGGTTAGACCCATTGTCCAATCAAAATGATCCCCTAATCAAGAATATCAAGTCAAATTTTTGATATCGTGCATGGATTTTGAGATATATAAAAATTACAATTCCGGGCACTTCCGAGGCACACTTTTGGCACTTTTAGGGGTCGTTTCATCTTACCAGTGTTTAACATTTGTATCATAACAGTTGGCTAGATTTCTAGAGTAGACTAGACATACCCCTACTTTCTTCCCTTTAGAACATGATCTGGGCCAAGGCTTTATCAGAGGATTGATTTTACCGCTCTGTTTGGTATCAAAGCATTTGCTAGCAGAAGGGCTTACTTTTCCCTAAGTTTTAAGCCATGTGAGTACTATAGAGAAGGAATGCTTTGATATCATCAGTGGAAGTTATTATATCAATAATGGATCTCCTCCACCTCAACTCGTTAGCCCTATAACAATAGTATTGGGGTTTCTTGGGTTAGATTATGCTGCCCCTAATTGGCAGAGATTGAGCTTGGGTTCCCAAGATTTATTGTATGGCCATTTTGATTTATGGGGTCTGATTATTTGTAGCTTGATCTTCTCTACAATCTCAACGTCAAGCTCGATAGGTTCAGGGTCATGAGGCCTTAGTGCAGTCACATAGGAGTGGTTCCTTAGGGGTTAGAGATGGTTCGTAAAGTCTTAGAAGCAGAGACTCCCATGATAGGTCCTGCTGGAGATCTTACTAGGGTGACCTCGAACAAGGTGGTTCTAGCTTGAGCCAGGGCTCAAGGGGTTTTGATGCATTTCCTACCTACCATGGTTGCATTATTACATGGCGTTCAACATCGAGTTTTTTGAATGTGTTGCACTTCATCATTGGTCTAGAGATTTTCCTACGTGGCCTTTGATTTAATTGTCAGGAGATATTAGGCCTTGTCGTATATGTAGGGAGATGGTCTATCGAGCTAGACAGTGTCCCAGCTTAGGGGTAGTTGGACCGTCAACTAAGCTAGATGAGTGTCATGAGTTCTTGTCATATCGTCCAGAGATGGTACTCAGAGTGTTATTGGGTGTAGCTTGTGTATTCATATTGAGGTCGGTGAGGGTTTTTGCTTTCGTTTTGTAGTCTAGACAGAGGGCATGACTCTAAGTATCGAACATGATTATGTAAATTCCTTCTAGATCTTTCTTTGCATGGGTTATATAGGTGTTGGGGCTTCTTGCCCATTGTTACTTACTTGAGTTATAAAAGAAAACTATCTTATGATTTTAGTGTTTGCCTTATTTGATTTTATTTGCGTGTCCCTTAGTTAGTAATAGACTTTTTTTAGTAGTGGATTGTTTAATATTAGAATTATATTTGCAATTGTGGTAGCATAACACTTGTAGTGGTGCTTAATTCACCTGCACTGTTTGGTTTTGTTTATGATCTAGGGTTTCCAATTGTGTTTAGAATAAAAGGTTTCTCTACTACGGCTATTAGCTAGTATGAGATTGCTGCTAAGAGTAAAATGTATGATAGGTGTAACCCTTAGGGTGTGATAGTAGTTGGGGGTCCTTTTGATTGATTAGTTGGACCTAGTAGGCTTAGAAATTTCCTTAGCTTCATATTATTCCGCGAGATCTTGTGGTTTAGAAATGGAAATTTTTAGTATATGCTAGTGTCATATAGTGTAACTTTAGGTTGATGTGTTTTATTCCTGATTGAATGCTTTCTTCCTTGTAGTGGTCATTTCTTTGACTTCGATATCATGTGTTTCGTCTATTCAAGCTTCGAGTTCTTTCTTTTGATTCCTTAGCAAAGTAATTCTAGCTAATTGGGATGTCAGAGTATGATTTTTTGTATTCTTTATCGATGATGTGATTGGCTCCTTATGTGAAGCTTGGTAGCTCTCAAGGTCGAACAACCGGTTAGAGTCAGAATAGTGGTGTATCATGTTCGTTTTAGGCTACAAGATGGTAGATTAATTTGATAATAGATTTTCTTAGAAAATTCATCTACAAGATAAAGTTAACTAAGCCGTGGGGTTTTCAGCTTGTGATTTTCCTATGCAATCTCCATTTAGAGTAATCGATGATTGTGGTGTTAGTTGGTTTGAAGGGTGCTGTGGAGATATAATTATTATTGGTTCTTTTTATGCTTGGTAGCTGCATGGTTGGTTGGTGGAGTTCTTGCTTTGGGGTCTTTTCTGGGCAGTTGTTGTGTTCATTTTGTCACCTACTAGCATGATAGATCTTAGACTCGAGTAGTTGGGCTTGGTGCAACCTACTCTTTCGCAAGATGGTTATCTTTGGGAGCAAAGTAGTTGGTCTAGAAACATTATGTCAACTTGAGTAAATGATTTCTTCGGAAGAAGCATGGTTCAAATATTTACTCCATTTAGGTTTTCTTATTCTAATCATTGTTTTATCCTAATCTTCAAGTGTTGGATATGATTCTCTTGAGGCTGGTGTTGTAGAGATTGTCAAATGAGATTAAGATGGCATTGGAATTCTTCAGAATAGATAAGGATTGAAAGGATGCTTCTAATAGGAGAGATGATGGATTTCAGAGTTAACATTAGTAATATAGATAGTAATTGTTTAGTATTCATTTTGGGGGTTATACATATCTAAATTTGGTAGCCTTAGCATGGCATTATTTCGGGTGATTTCAGATAATTCTTGTATAGGGCAGAGTTTGGACATAAAGACAAGACTTAGAAGAGTTTTTGGTGTTTTGGAGTAAGTTTGAGATTTCCTTCCAAGTCGGGGTCCTATCCTGGCATTGTTTGCTTCGTGGAGGGTGCTTGTGAGTATGGTGGAGAGTATAGTCCCAACATCCTTATTCTTTTGTGCCGGAGACAACGTTTGTCCTTGACTTTCAAGGATGAAATTCCTTTTTAGTAGTGGATGTTGTAATGACCCTCTAGGTCATTTTATCCGCTCCCTTTTCCTTTCAGCATTTAGAGCTTTCCTGTAGTGACCCCAAGTGATTTATGACTTGCTGGCATTGATAATTCGATTGCCCAGTAGTTCATTTGGTTTTTTATACTAGCTTATGTGTTTTGGAGTTCCAGGAGTTTGGATGGTTGACTTTGGTCAGAACTCCAAGAAGATGGCCTCAGAATGAAATTCTAAAAACTACATTAGCTCTGAGATGGTCAAATTAAGCTAGGGGCATGGTTGGCTCGAATACTGAAACCATCAATGTTAGTTTGTACTAGATTTTGTATTTTAGCCTTTAAAATTGACCAATAGCTTACTTTGGTCAACATTCTCTCACATGTGCTCGGATGGTAATTTTGACAGTGCGATTAGCAAGGTAGCATAGTTTGTCTGTGTATAGAGTGTTCTGACCGAATCCCAATCACCCTTTTCAAGTATTATTCTAACTCTTAGTTCAGCTGGTGTAGCACTTGTTGGTGCCTCCCATGTTACTCTTCACGATTGTGGACCTAGTCCTTGCAATCACGATGAAGGGTAGAAGTTACCCTTCACGATCGCAGGCTTGGTCTCGCGATTGCAATAAAGTTCAGGAGTTCCCCTCACGTTTGCAACCTGGTCCCTGCGATTGTAATGAAGTGTGAGGGTTTCTCTTCGTGATCACATACCTGTTCCCCGGATTCGCAATGAAGACGTACAACTGTCATTTAGTTTGGTTCAGCTAGATTTTTTGCTTTATTTCCTAAGTTTCAACCCCTATATTTTGAGTTCTAGTAGTCCAAATTGGACGATTCAAAGCTCTACCTTGAAGGAAATTTTGAGAGGAATCCATTGGTGAGCACAAAATCAGAGTTGGAAGCTTCATTTCAGGTAAAAATGTGATTTTTGTATTTTCAAAATTGTTGTCATGCAATTTTTAGAAAGTGATATCTTCGTCATTTTAGACCCATTTTTAGTGATTCAAGAGTCTGACTTATGTGGAATTTCTTAAGGAATGCTTTGGTGAGCTTGGAATCTGAATTGGATATAAAAATTGAGATAAAAGTCTAAATTTAGCTGCTGCTTTCAGAATTTTTCTACTAGATTTTGGGAAACTATTGGATTTGATAAGTTGAGCATTTGGAGTCCATTTCCAATGATTCTTGAGTCAGAATTGTGGGTTTTTCAAAAGGGGCGTCATGGTGTGATTAGAAACTACTTTTTAGGCTTTATTAGGTGTAATTTTGATGTTGAAACTGCTGGCCCTGTTCTTTTAAATTCATGTTATTTTGAAAATATTCTTTGATTCTAATTCATTTATTATTAGCCTTGAATTATGGCTCATTTAAGGTTACAAGTCTCCAATTATGTTTTTGACCTTTTTATAAAGTTGATATTGAATTCCCATCATGGGTCTCATAATTTTGTTTTGACCTGATTTTTGGTTCGGCTCTGAAAATTGCATTCTTGATGTCAAGACATTCGTTTCATCATGTAGATCGATAATTATAGCATGGTGGTGATTGGAGGTGAGTCGGGCGTGGATAGCTATAGTGGAGTGGATTTTGATGAGTTGTCAAAATACAACACTTTTGATGCTTCAAACTTGGAATTTTGTGTGTTCTCAATGCGATGTTAATAGGTTTGATGTGTTTTTGTGTTTGTTTTGCAGGATTTTAGGGTTGTCATTGATTTTGGACAAAATATGTAGCTGTTGCTGATTTTGAGGATCCACATAACCCTTTATGGGGCGGAGAGTAGTCTACAGGCCATTAAGGAGGTTTCATGTGCAATTCCTGTGAGGCTTGGATTTCTTAAGTTTGCTCTACGAACATGCAAACTAGTCATGGAACACTTTATGAGTCGTAGATCAAGTCTCGTACCCTGAGGTACTTTAGTCACTATGTTCCCAAGACATCATACCAAAGCCTCCTGAGCCTATGTTACAAGCCTGTAAAGTCCTTAAGTGATCCTCATCCACATGACCGACGGTATTAGTCATGAGTGTACGGGCAAGCATATGATATTGGGCATAATACATGAATATCTCTTGTGAAAGTGAGTGATTTTGCATAGTCCCAAAATTATACATAAAAACATCATTGAGAGTGAGATATGAGACTTCTTTCTGTGAAGGCACTTTCATTACGCTGTTAACATCAGACTTATTTAATGATTGTGGCTTGTTGATAGTACCACACTTGTCTTAGTTGCATTTTTACATGCATTGATCTGTGTTGGTTTGCCGGATAACTATCTGATTGTGTTTAGAAATGTGGTGTGGGTATCTAGGCTTAAGTTTGATGAGATGTATTCCATTAGATTATGGTCCGTGTGTTACTGTACTGCTTATAGATTGAGTCCGCTGCTCAAGAACAAGCAACAATTTTAAGTTGAGGATGTTGATATGCTATCAAAATACAACACTTTTGATGCTTAAAACTTGGAATTTTGTATGTTCTGCGATGTTAGTAGGTTTGATATGTTTTTATGTTTGTTTTGCAGGATTTCAGGGTTGACATTGATTTTGGGCAAAATATGCAAAAGTTGCTGATTTTGAGGATCCACGAGACCCTTAATGAGCCGTAGAGATTCTACAGGCCGTGAAAGAGGTTCCATGTGCAATTCCAGTGAAGGGTGGATTTCTGAAGTTTGGTTTGCAAACATTCAGACGAGTCATGGAACACAAATGAGTCGTGGATCAAGTCTCATACCCTGAGGATCAGAAAGTGAAGACCTGCAGAACTTTCATCAAACAAAACACCCTATGGGCCATAGAACCTTTTTCGAGCCATAGAGGTTTGTCATAGAATCCAACTCTAGAATTTAAACAACAAAGTCTGAAAGCCTGACTATGGGCCGTAAATCACTATATGGCCTATAGTGCACCTAGTAAAATGTGTTGACTTGGTTGTCCTATTTTATTTTTAGATTTTTCTTTTAAACATTATAAATAGATTTTTAGGCTTTTTTTTGAGAGGAGAGCACAAAAACAATAAGGTATAGTAGAGAAAAATATTGGAGAGTTTGAGAAACACTTGTACACTTTAGTTTCATCGTCTAATTACAATCTTGTGATTCTTATTGAAGAATGGATTTTCTTGTGCTTAATTCAATTGTGTATGTTCTCTATTATATTATTTAAATTCATAAGTCTTTCGTTTACACAAACCATGACTAGCTAAATCCACAACTAGGGTTGTGGGAACTATGAAGAACTAACAAGGTAAAACTGGATAAGTCATAATTCTTAAAAAGTGCGCATGCATGTATTAATTCTCTTTATTTTGCATGGTTTCTAGTGGTGGTGAATATTAGAACCCGCCTAGTATTACTGACTGGACTAATGTAGTAATGAATAGGGAAAGAGATTAATTAACAAGGTTCGATCGAAGTTTCTCATCTAATCAACCGAACTGGGCCAAGGGGGGGTTGTACTGGGACAATAGGTAAGGGTTAGTAATGTCACACAGAGAGAATGGACCAAATCACATAGTGAATTTCACCTCTCGCTTGGGCCAAAGGTTTTGGTGAACTTAACTTACCGTTCTGCATGCTATACAATAGAAAAGAATTGGGTTATCTAGCGATACTAAGTTAGGAAATCATGGTGAACACAATACCCTAGTTTCTCTCGAGATGTTGGTTTAAAAACTTGTTTTAGTTTAGTATTAATTTCATTAGTCATTATAACCTCCCCCCCTTTTAAGGAGATAAGTTGGTTAATAACCCAAATTGCAACATTGAATTCTTCTAAGTCTATCATATTCCCATGGGTTCGAGCCTAACCTTGGTTAGATTCTATATCTTGATAATGACCACTTTAGCCTCAAAAAGAAGGT
>JAPFFP010000080.1:3436126-3448204 GCA_026153255.1 Solanum medicagineum
CATTGAGGCCACTCCCACCTTGTCCTTGGTATCCTTGTTCCTAATTTATCATAGTGTTCCCACACATGAAGCAATTACAGAGGTATCAAGTTGTTAAGCCACGCTATGAAGGTCTGGGAGAGAGTGGTGGAAATGAGGGTGAGAAAAGAAGTGTCTATTTCAGAGAAACGGTTTGGATTCATGCCGAGGCGGTCGACTATTGAAGCAATTCATCTTGTTGGGAGATTAGTGGAGAAATATATGGAAAGAAAGAAGGACCTTCATATGGTGTTCATTGATGTTGAGAAAGCATATGACAACGTCTCGAAGGATATCCTATGGAAGTGTCTAGAGGTGAAAGGTGTTCCAATGGTGTATATTAGGGTGATAAAAGACATGTACGGCGGAGCCAAAACTCGAGTAAAAAAGGTGGGAGGAGACTCAGAGTATTTTCCTGTTGCGATGGGACTTTATCAAGGATTTGTGTTGAGCCCTTTTCTGTTCGCCTTAATGATGGATGAGCTGACACGGTCTATTCAAGAGGAGGTCCCATGGTGTATGCTATTTGCAGACGACGTAGTACTGATTGATATGACTCAAGCTAAAGTTAATGATACATTGGAGGTTTTGGAGACGCTTTGGAATCCAAATGGTTCAAATTGAGCAGGACCAAAATAGAATACTTGGAGTGTAAATTCAGTGTTGCGAGGGATGAAATGATTGATATGAGGCTTTCCACTCAACCTATCTCCAAGAGAGAAAACTTTAAATATCTTGGGTCCATGCAGAGTAGTGGCGATATCGACGATAATGTCACACACCATATTAGGACGGCATGGACGAAATGGAGGCTAGCCTCTAAAGTATTGTGTGATAAGAAGATATTATCTAAACTCAAAGGCAAATTTTCAAGGATGGTGGTTGGACCGTCTTTACTGTATGGGGTGGAGTCTTGTCCAATCAAAAACTCATATGCTTAGAAGATATAGGTAGCGGAGATGAGGATGTTGAGATGGATTTGTGGGCATACCAGAAGTTATAAGATTAGAAATGAGACCATTTGAGAGAAGCTAAAGGTGGCTCTTGTGGCTGACAAGATAAGGAAAGCGAAACTGCGATGGTTTGGAAACGTGCGGAGAAGGAGTACCTATGCTCTTGTTAGGAGGTGTGAGAGGTTTGATTAAGGAATTACATGGAGGAGTAGAGGTAGACCGAAGAAGTATTAGGGGAGGTGATCAGACAAGATATGGTGAAACTTGATCTCACTGAAGACATGACCTTAGATAGGAAGGAGTGGAGATCACGAATTAGAGTAGCAGACTAATAGGTTAGTAGGGTTAGGTTGATGTCTAGCTGTGGGGTATAGTAAGGAAGCGTCTTTTTACCCAGTGTTGTCATTATCTGTCTTATATATGTTAATTGTCTCGTACTAACACACAATCATGTGTTTTTCATTATTAGTCCCTCTTTCTGTTTCCTTTTCTCTTCCTTCCCTTTTTTTCATATCTAGTTAATTCTGCTTATGGGTTTTTGTGATGAGGGCTCCCAGGAAACACCCTCTCTACCTCTATGAGATAATGGTAAGGTCTACGTACATTCTACCCTCCCAAGATCCCACTTGTGGAATTCCACTGGGTATGTTGTTGTTTGTAGTATTCCCACACATCCATCTCAACATCCTCAATTTTGCAACTTGCATCTTCTAAATATGAGAGCTCTTAGCTGGCCAAAACGATCTTCTGGTACAACTAAGTCGGTCTAACCACTACTCTACAAACTTAAGTTTAAGTTTCGAAGTTATCCTTTCAGCCACAAGATTCAGGAGACAAATCTTCGTATTATCCACGTCACACCAATATGACGTGTGACATCATCATCGATCTTTTCCATTTTCTTGGTAAAATATCCAAGATACTTGAAAATTTCTTTCTTGGGGATAGCCAACCTCACTTTCACGCCTGCCTCATGTTGCATCACTGAATTTACACTCCAAGTAATCTGTTTTGTTCGTGCTGAACATAGACCGCTTAGATTGCAGCGCCTATATCTACGCCTCCAACCAAATGTTTACTCCGTCATAAGCCTTATCGAGAAGTACTATTTAATTCGCTAATTACATACACCATGGCACCTTATCATGAAAATGCCGCATCAACACATCAATCACCAAAAGGGAAATAGAAATGGTTTAAGTGTTGATCCCTCGTGCAACACCATCTCGACTAGAAAGTTCTCTAAGCCTACTCCCACTATTTTACCTGAGTTCTTGGCTAATGTTTTTTCATTTGCCTTATTTATTAAGCAACAAAATCAAAGTTTATGAATTACTCATGTTTCAAAGGGGAAAATCAAGTGTGAGCACCACTTAACTTTAATTCATTATCTTGACAATCTTGATCATACAAAAACTAATAAGAAAGCTAACTTTTCTAGTTTTGATAAGATGACTTCAAAATAGGAAGCTTTCTCTCTTACTTTTACTCAACTTGTAAAAGTAAGTTATATCACAAAGCAAATCTGCTGATTCAAAAGTTGAAAACACCACATGTGCAAACAAATCTTGATAATAAAATAAGATAGCATGAGATTTAATCAAGTGTAACTGACCAGACAACTAAAAGATGACATGTTTCAAAATCTTTGCAGCAAATTGAGAAATATATTGCATGCTTTGATTACTTTATAGAAAGCAAAAGGAAAAACGAAGTAAAGAAAATAGAGGTTTAACATGCATTGTTCTTTGGTTTTTGACAATATCTATATTCAAACAGCAGACAGATTAAGGAAGACAAATCTCAGCCTGACAACTTCTCTTCTTGATATAAAATACAGTAATTATAAAGAAAAAGCACAAGATCAACTTTTTTGCTTTTTTCTGATGACCCATAGCTGACTCATGCAGCAGTTAGCAGTTAGCAGTTAAAAGATTCAGCAACTTTTCCCAACCTGCTATATATAATGCTACAAGGGATGTTCTTAAACCATCAACCTAACTGAAGCATTACTCACTGACTATAACAATAGTCCACCTCAAAACCAGAATCACAATGAAGAACTTACTCTGTGGAAATTTGGCGGCTATTCCGATGAGTTCAGCAGTATGCTCACATGAAAGGAAGCCAAAAAGGCTACTGGCTCTATCTGCTTGTGAAGATCATATTGTTCCATATGCAACAACTCCAAAGAACTTACCTAAAATAAAGCAAAGTGAGTTTTCCCCCTTCTCTTGATGAAGAATCAACTTGTTATTATAGTAATTATAGAGTATTAAAGACCTTTGAAGAAGAGATATCATTAAGATTGAATAATCTTGAATATGCAGGAAAGTATGTGATTGGTAAGATGAACAAACTGGGACAAAGGATGGACTGTCTTGCGCAAGGCATTCGTGAGCACGGTAAGCATTCATATCATTTTCTTTGATATATATTATGAAGACAGAGCATTTGAAGTTAGAAATTGAAAAAAGAAATATTTCGCCTTATGAAAAAAATAGTTGAAGTTTTGTGATTGAACACTAAATACTCCCCAAATAATTTTTTTCAATATTCGATGATGGCTAAACTTCAACTTGCAAATAATGACTTTAGTATTTGGAATTGAAGTTGCGGCCAAACACAATTGTAAACCTAAAGAACATAGATAAGTGAATCATGAAGTGCAATTCATGCAAGAAGCATTAAACACAATTCATGCAAGAAGCATAATTTACATGCATATATTATAGACGGTATCAACTCTAAAAGTCATTAATGTCTCAACTTCAACTGTACAGTGAACCTTAGCCCAAAGATAACAGAAACAGTGAAGGGAAAATTGAGCCTTGGAGCAAAAATTCTTCAAGTTGGAGGATTGGAGAAGATATTCAAGCAGAAGTTTGGTGTTAAAGATGATGAAAAGCTACTGAAGATTTCTCAATGCTATTTATCAACTACAGCTGGTCCAATAGCAGGCCTTCTCTTCATCTCTACCGATAAGATCGCTTTCTGCAGTGAGAGATCAATAAAGCTCTTATCTCCAACTGGAAAGTTGCTTAGAATCTATTATAAGGTACCACTCTGCTCCATTTTTCTTTTAACTCTGAATTTTCTAGCCACGTAAAGCAGAATCTAATATGCCAGTTCATAATTACAGGTTTCGATCCCAATAAGTAAGGTAATGAAAGCAAAAGAGAGTGAAAATAGGGAAAAGCCATCACAGAAGTACATACAAGTAATTACAGAGGACAATTTCGAGTTCTGGTTTATGGGATTCCTTAATCAGCAAAAGACACTGAGATATCTGCAGCAGGCAATTTCAAGTACTTCAAGCAGCTAAGGAGATAACTTCTTCTTCTTCTTTTTTTCATTTTGTTTTACTATATGCCAATTCATCAATGTAAAATGTTGATGCAAAAATGATGTACAAATCTTTTCAAACTTGTAACTAGCTCCATTGCTCAAAGCAGGCTTTGGGTTTTTTAGGCTTTGATCCGTAGTCTGTTAGCACGAATAAATAGACTTATTGTAAGACTGATGCAATCAGAAGGTTAATTCATTTTTTGGGACTTGGAATAGTCATCATTCCTAAGTGAACGTTTGAGTAGCAGATTTTAATGCTCCTCCAGAAGCATATTTAAAATATTATGTTAAGTTCCCAATGAAGGGAGCCCCCTTTGATAATAGAAACACAATAAATAATAGATGGTAACAAATAACAAAAGCAAAAAACTACATGAATAATACTAATACTACGACCACCACAGTGCTTCAGACTACCAGAAAGCCGAATCTCGCTGAAAAGCAAAACAACACTCCACAGCCTACTAACCTACTAATCTTCTACCCTAATCTGCAACCTTGAAACCCTCCTATCTAAGGTCATGCTTATAGATATTGAAGTTGTATTATATCTTCTCCGACCACTTCTCCCAATACTTCTTCGGTCTACCTTTAATTTTCCTCGCACCCCTATCTAAGTTGCTGGGACTCGGGTGCGGGTGTCCGATACGGGTGCCGATTTAGAGATCGGATCCTTCATGGTCTAATTTTTAAGATTCGGGGATATGGATCCATGTATGGATACAGGTGCGGGGATTCACCTAAACATAATCAAAATATCTAAAAATAGAGTGATAAAACCTAAATTATGAGATATTATATTGAAAACATAAAGAGAATTCTGAAAGGAGATTAAAGAAAAACGCGTGACATAGAAATTTCTATATAAAAGGTATTCCATTTTCTTCAATGTCATCTTATCTTTTATATTGATTACAGAAATCATTAAAACTGTCCAAACTTTCCCTATCGATTTTGGTCAAAGTACCCAATATCGATTGACCAAATCGGACAAGGATCTCACACCCACATCCACACCCATGTCATGTCGACACGGGTGCGGCACCAAAAGTGAAGAGTCCGAGCAACTTAGCCCACTATATACAATCCCCCACACCTCCTTACTGGCGCATCTATATATCTCCTTTTCACATGCCCAAACCATCCTTGTCTTGCTTCACTCATCTTATCTACCACCAAGGCCACTCTCACCTTGTCCATGGTATCCTCGTTCCTAATTTATCGCTCATCCATCTCAACATCTTCATTTTTGCAACTTGCATCTTCTGAATGTGAGAGTTCTTAGCTGGCCGAAACTCTGCCCATACCACTAAGTCAGTCTAACCACCACTTTACAAAGCTTACTTTTAAGTTTTGATAGTATCCTTTCATCATACAAGACTCAGGAGGCACCCCTATCTAAGTTTTACATTATCATTTGCTATCTATTTTAGTCTATTTTTTCTCCTTCTCCTTTTTCTCTTTTTCATATCTAGTTTCTTCTGCTTTTGGGGCATGATATTTTTCTAACGAGGATCTTCCTGAAATAGCTTTTCTACCTCTATGAGGTAGTGGTAAGGTCTGCGTACATTTTACCCTCCCCAGACCCCACTTGCAAGATTCTACTGGGTATGTTGTTGTTATTTTTGGGGATAGCCAACCTCACTTTCATGGCTGCCTCATGCTGCATCACTAAAACTGCACTCCAAATATTCTGTCTAGTTCCACTGAACATGGTCTGCTTAGACTGTACAGTTTGTCTTTACACTTCCAACCAAATGTTTAATCCATCGTGAGTCTTATCGAGCAGTACTATATAATTTGCAAATTACATACACCATGGCACCTCACCATGAACGTGCCGCATCAACACATCAATCACCAGGGAAATGGAGCAGTACTATATAATTTGCAAATTACATACACCATGGCACCTCACCATGAACGTGCCGCATCAACACATCAATCACCAGGGAAATAGAAATGGTTTTAAGTGTTGATCTCTTGTGCAACACCATCTCGACTAGAAAGTTCTCTGAGTCTACTCCCACTATTCTTACCTGAGTTCTTGGCTCTATTATACATGCCCTTCATCGCCTTAATGTAAGCCACTAGTACACTTTTAGTCTCCTGACATGTACATAGGACTTCCGTTAGGACTTTTGTCGTATGCCTTTTCTAGGTCAATAGGCACCATATGTAAGTCCCTCTTTTATTTCAAATACTTCTCCATCCGTCATGTCACAAGATGAACGGCTGCTAAGTAAGTTTGTAATATTTGGAGAGCTTAAATTGAACACACCTGCCCATGAAAGAGAATGGCTTCTCAGAAAAAGATAAGAGTAAGATAGCTTGCAATATACTAGGCACTCTTTCTTTTTTAAATGTTGTTTCCTATTTTTCTAGTAGAAAATACAATTACTTTTTGTGCTTAAATTACCTCTAAAAATTTGACATTTCTGTCATGATTTTTCAAAGGCAAAAATTGATCAAAAAGAAAATACGTTAAATGACTTTAAAAAATTAAATCATTTGTCATGCATGTCCACATAAAGTCAGCATAAATGGCCTACAGATCCTGCCTTTACACCTCAAGATGAGATGACCAAAAAAGGAAAGATAAGCTAACTGCCTTAAAGGATAAGTTAATATAATCTACAACTGTTGGCGCTATGTAACAGGTTGAAATATCTGAATGGCTTCTTTTTTCCCTTTCCCTGATTTCATGGATGACTCATTCATGATCAACAACCATTACTTAACTTCAATGTCATCTATCCATGTCATTATCTTGTCAACCTTCGTCATACAAGGCTAACAAACTAGCTTCAGATAATTTTACTTTAAGTTGCTCGGACTCTTCAAAAATGTTGCCGCACCCGTGTTAGATCCTTCAAAAAAGCACTATTTTTGGAGGATCCGACCCACACCCATCGAAATTTTTGAAGAGTCCGAGCAACATAGATTTTACTATGCACCAAAAGCTGCCTATACACCTCGTGACAGAATAATTTAAATGGCTACCGTTTTTTCCTTTGCCTTATTTATTAAGCAACAAAATCAAAGTCCATGAATTACTCATATGTCAAAGATGACAATCAAGTGTGGATCACCACTTAACTTCAATTCATTATCTTGATCATATAAAAACTAATAAGAAAACTAACTTTTCAAGTTTTGATAAGATGACTTCAAAATGGGAAGCTTTTCTCTTACTTCTACTCAATTTGTAAAAGTAAGTTACATCACAAAGCAAATCTGCTGACTCAAAAGTTGAAAACACCACATGTGCAAACAAATCTTGATAATAAAATAAGACACCATGAGATTTAGTTAACTGTAATTGACCAGACAACTAAAAGATAACATGTTCCAAAATCTTAGCAAATTGAGAAATATATGATGATATTAATGATCTAGGTCACCTTTTGCATGCTTTGATTACTTTATAGAAAGCAAAAGGAAAAACAAAGTAAAGAAAATAGAGGTTTAACATGCATTGTTCTTTGGTTTTTGACAATATCAATATCAAACAACAGACAGATTAACAAAGACAAATCTACTTGGAATAAAATATAATTATATAAAAAAAAGCACAAGATCATCGTTTTTGCTTTTTTCTGATGACCCATGGCTGACTCATACAGCAGTTAGCAGTTGAAAGATTCATCAACCTGCTATATATAATGCTACGAGGGATGTTCTTAAAACCATCAACCTAACTTAAGCATTACTCACTGACTACAGCAATATTCCACCTCAAAACCAGAATCACAATGAAGAACTTACTCCGTGGAAACTTAGCAGCTATTCCGATGAGTTCAGCAGTATGCTCACATGAAAGGCAGCCAAAAAGGCTACTGGCACTATCTGCTTGTGAAGATCATATTGCTCCATATGCAACAACTCCGAAGAACTTACCTAAAATAAAGCAAAGTGAGTATTTCCCCTTTCTCTTTGATGAAGAATCAACTTGTTATCATAGTAGTTACAGAGTATTAAAGACCCTTGAAGACGAGATATCATTAAGATTAAATATTCTCGAATATGCAGGAAAGCATGTAATTGGTAAGATGAACAAACTGGGACAAAGGATGGACTGCCTTGCGCAAGGCATTCGTGAGCATGGTAAGCATTCATATAATTTTCTTTGATATATATTATAAAGAAAGAGTATTTCTAGTTAGAAACTGAAAGGGTGTATTTCGTTATGAAAAAACAGTTGACGTTTTGTGATTGAACAACAAATACTCCTTAAACAATTTTTTCAATATTTGACGATGGCTAAAACTTCAACTTGCAAATAATGAGTTTAGTATTTGGAATTGAAGTTACGACCAAACACAATCTTAATCCTAAAGAACATAGATAAGTGAGTCATAAAGTGCAATTCATGCAAGACGCGCGATGTACATGCATATATGATAGACGGTGTCAACTCTAAAGTCATTAATGTCTCAACTTTAATTCTACAGTGAACCTTAGCCCGAGGATAACAGAAACAGTGAAGGGAAAATTGAGCCTTGGAGCAAAAATTCTTCAAGTTGGAGGATTGGAGAAGATATTCAAGCAGAAGTTTGGTGTTAAAGATGATGAAAAGCTGCTGAAGATATCTCAATGCTATTTATCAACTACAGATGGTCCAATAGCAGGCCTTCTCTTCATCTCTACCAATAAGATCGCTTTCTGCAGTGAGAGATCAATAAAGCTCTTATCTCCAAGTGGAAAGTTGCTTAGAATCTATTATAAGGTACCACTCTGCTCCATTTTTCATTCAACTCTTAATTTTCCATCCACGTAAAGCATAATCTAATAGGCCGGTTTACAATTGCAGGTTTCGATCCCAATAAGTAAGATAATGAAAGCAAAAGAGAGTGAAAATAGGGAAAAGCCATCACAGAAGTATATACAAGTAATTACAGAGGACGATTTCGAGTTCTGGTTTATGGGATTCCTTAATCAGCAAAAGACGCTGAGATATCTGCAGCAGGCAATTTCAAGTACTTTAAGCTGCTAAGGAGATAACTTCTTTTTTTTGTCAATTTTGTTTTATTATACACCCATTCATCAATGTAAAATGTTGATGCAAAAATGATGTACAGATCTTTTCAAACTTGTAACTAGCTTCATTGCTCAAAGGAGGCTTTAGGTTTTTTAGGCATTGATCCGTAGTCTGTTAGCACGAATGTACAGATTTATAGAAAGACTAATGCAATCAGAAGGTTAAATCATCTTTTGGGACTTGGAATAGTCATCATTTCCAAACTGAACGTTTCAGTAGCAGATTTTAATGCTCCTCCAGAAGCATATTTAAAATATTATGTTAAGTTCCCAATGAAGGGAGGCCCCTTTGATAAAGAAACACAATAAATAATAGATGGTAACAAATAACAAAAGCAAAAAACTACATGAATAATACTAATACTACGACCAACACAGTGCTTCAGACTACCAGAAAGCCGAATCTCGTTGAAAAAGCAAAACAACACTCCACAGCCTACTAACCTACTAATCTTCTACCCTAATTGCGACCTTCATACCCTCCTGTCTAAGGTCATGCCTATAGACATTGAAATTGCATTATATCTTGTCCGATCACTTCTCCTCAATACTTCTTCAGTCTACCTTTAATTTTCTTCGTACCCACTATATCCAACCTCCCACACCTCCTCAGTCGTGCATCTACATATCTCCTTTTCACATGTCTAAACAATCCTTGTCTTGCTTCACTCATCTTATCCACCATTGAGGTCACTCCCACCTTGTCCTTGGTATCCTCATTCCTAGTTTATCGCTCATAGTAATCCACACATTCATCTCAACATCCTCATTTCTGCAACTTGCATCTTCTAAATATGAGACGTATTGACTGGCCGAGACTCTGGCCGTACAACTAAGTCGGTCTAACCACCACTCACAAAACTTACTTTTAAGTTTTGATGGTATCCTTTCATCACACATGATTCAGGAGGCAAATCTTCATATCATCCACGTCGCACCAATATGTGTGTGACACCATCATCGATTTTCCCCTTTTCTTGGATAAAATATCCAAGAAACTTAAAAATTTCTTTCTTGGGGATAGCCAACCTCACTTTCATACTTGCCTCATGCTTGCATCATTGAAATTGTACTCCAAATATTCATTTTTGTTCCTGATGAACATGGACCGCTTAGCCTGTAGAGTTTGTCCCTACACTTCCAACCAAATGTTTACTCCGTCACAAGTCTCATCGAGCAGTACTATGTAATTTGCAAGTTACATACACCATGGGACCTCCCCATGAAAGTGCCGCATCAACCCATCAATCATCAAAATAGAAATGGTTTTAAGTGTTGATCCCTTGTGCAACACCGTCTCGACTAGAAATTCTGTGTCTACTCCCACTATTCTTACCTTGATTCTTGGCTCTATTATACATGTCCTTCATCGCCTTAATGTAAACCACTAGTACACTTTTAGCCTCTCGACATGTGCATAGGACTTCCCTCAGGACTTTTGTTGTATGCCTTTTCTAGGTCAATAGGCACCATATGTGAGTCCTTCTATTTCAAGTACTTCTCCACCCATCATCTCACAAGATGAGTGGCTGCTGAATAAGTTTGTAATATTCGGAGAGCTTAAACTGAACACACATCTGCCTGTGAAAGAGAATTACTTTTCTGAAAAAGATACTGTAAGATAGCTTGCAATATACTAGGCACTCTTTCTTTCTAAATGTTATTTCCTATTTTTTTAATAGAAAATACAATTACTTTTTGGGAAAAGGGTCATAAATATCCCTAAACTTTATTTTATTGTTAGACCTCATCCTCACCGTTAAAATGAATTTATTTTTACCCTCGCCGTTAGAAAACCTACCACCTATGCCCCTCGATGGATGGAAAGCCCAAATAACTTCATTTTAACCCGTTGTATATTTTTGCCCAATCCCACCCCAACCCAAACTCGACCCATCCTAAATAACACCAAACTTTACCAATTTCTTTTAACGCGTTGTATATTTTTGCCCAATCCCACCCCAACCCAAACCCGACCCATCCTAAATAACACCAAACTTTACCAATTTCTTGGCTCAACCAAAAAACTAAAAAGAATGCACACAAAAACTTATCAGAAGATATGGGCTTGGCCCTTTTATCACCGGACAATAGTCGTCGGCTGGTGTATTACGTTCTGAGTCCTTCACGTGATTCTCACGATGGAGAGAAGACAACGACGTCATTTCACTCCACTGCCGTTGTCAATCCTATGGGTTCTCCTCCTCACTCTCACTCCTCCCTCGGCCGTCACTCCCGTGATTCCTCCTCCACCAGATTCTCCGGCTCACTCAAGCCTGGATCCCGGAAGACTTTACCCAATGACGCTTCCGCAGAAGTCGGCACCATTGCAAAGGGCAGATGTCATAACCCAAAACTTGGCGTGATGCACTTGCTCAATCTCACCAGAACAAGTAAGCCTTAACTCAAAGGGATAATAAACATATCGCGCGGAAGTAATTAACTAGAGTAGATAACTAACCCAAGGATTGGTTGTCACGCGTACAAGCCACTGATAATATAAAAAATTAAAGAAATACAAGTCCAAATTGTCCTTCTTCTCGAATAGAACAAGTATAGAAGAAATAGGAACAAAAGAGTCAGCCAGATGTCAACAGCTACCTCTTTACGTCTCCTGGGAATCCTCGGAGAATCAAGGAAAATACTATTTACTGCCCGGGCTCACAACCTACACAAGTGTAGAAGCAAGGGGTGAGTACCAAATACCACGCGGTACCCA
>JAPFFP010000080.1:3448304-3483442 GCA_026153255.1 Solanum medicagineum
GACAACACTCATGATGTTGTCACTACATGTGTGACCAAATTCCCATCCACTAGCTTTTGCCCCAAAATATCTTATTTCCTATCATTATAATAGTAATAGTAGTAGTAGTACTAATAATAATAGTAGTAGTAAAGAAAGACAAAGAATGGTGGCTATGGTACAGTAACCAATGTCATTTTTTACTCCTAAATTAAATAGTCATAGTCAACGAACGGTCCGAAATACCTACTAAAATTATTATGAAAGGGATATTTAAGAAAATAATAGGACCAATTTTTAAAATATCTAACAGGTCCTTACAGCAGAAGCCGTGGAAGGAATGTCATGTTATCGAGGAAGAAGGACTCCTTAAAGATGATAGATCGAGTAAATCTCTCCCTCGCCGGTGCTATTTCCTTGCTTATGTTGTTGGTTTCTTCATCCTTTTCTCCTTCTTTGCTCTCATCTTTTGGGGTACAAGTCGACCTCAAAAACCCAAATCACCATGAGGGTAAGTCACTTCTTTTTTGTTTTTGTTGGTTTTCTATCATTTTGATTCTAAAATTGGATGATTTGATGGTAGATCTGAAATGGGTATTTGTTGGATTGTGATTTCAGAGCATAAAATTTGATCGATTTGGGATTCAAGTTGGTTCTGATGCTACAAGAGTAGCCATTGATATGATCTCCATGAATGCTACTGTGAAATTCCTTGTAATGTTGCATCATTTTTTGGTGTACATGGCACATCATCCCCTCTTGATCTCACATTTTCAGAGCTCACAATCGGATCCGGATCCGGGTCGGGCTTGGGTTGGGGTGAAATTGGGTAAAAAATATAAACCAGGTTAAAATAAAGTTATTTGAGGCTTTTCATCCATGGAGGGGCATAGGCGGTAAGTTTTCTAACGGCAAGGGTAAAAATAAATTCATTTTAATGACAAAGATAAGGTCAAATAATAAAACAAAGTTAGGAGTATTTTTTACCCTTTTCCTACTTTTTATGCTTAAATTACCTTCTAAAGATCTTGACATTTCTCTCATGGTTTTTCAAAGGCAAAAGTTGGTCAAGAAGAAAATACGTTAATGACTCAAAAAAATTATATCATTTGTCATGCATGTAGGTGTGTTCCACATAAAGTCAGCATAAATGGCCTACAGATCCTGCCTTTACACCTCAAGATGAGATGACAAAAAAAGGTAAGATAAGCTAACTGCCTTAAAGGATAAGTTAATTAATCTATAACTTTTGGCCCTATGTAACAGGTTGAAATATTTGAATGTCTTCTTTTTTCCCTTTGCCTGATTTCATGGATGACTCATTCATGATCAACAACCATTACTAAACTTTAATGTTGTCTATCCGTGTCATTATCTTGTGGACCTTGGTTCATACAAGGCTAATAAAACTAACTTCAGATAATTTTACTAAGCACCAAAAGCTTTCTCTTCCTTTTACACAACTTGTAAAAGCAGGTTACATCACAAAGCAAATCTGCCAACTCAAAAGTTGACAACACCACATGTACACACAAATCTTGATAATAAAATAAGGCAGCATGAGATTAGTTTACTGTAATTGAAAAGACAGATAGAAGAAGACATTTTCAAAACCTTTGCAGCAAATTGAGAAATATTCTATTTTGATGACCCACAGCTGACTCATGCAACAGTTAGTAGTTAAAAGATTCATCAACTTCTCCCAAACTGCTGTGTATATATATAGTGCTGAAAGGAATGTCTTAAACCATCAACCATAACATAATAATATCTCAGTTACCATCACAATATAGCAATTCTTTTCAAAATCAGAAGTCACAATGAAGAACTTACTCAGTGGAAATGAGGTGGATGTTCACATGAGTTCAGCAGCATGCTTATTTGAACGGCAGCCAAAAAGACTACTGTCTCTGTCTGCTTGCCAAGACCATCTTCCATCTACAACTTCAAACCACTTATCTACTATAAAGCAGAGTGAGTATTTACCCTCGAAGAATAATTAACTTGTTCTTGTATTAGTTATGAAGAGTATTAATGACCCTCGAAGAAGAGATCGCTAAACATGCAGGAAAATCTGTGATTAGTAAGGTGAACAAACTTGGAGAAAGGATGGACCGTCTTGCACAAGGCATCTGCGAACATGGTGAGCACTTTTATTCATGATGAATTTTAAAAGATTAGTTGAAAATTTACTTAGACAATATTTTGTCGAACACAAGTACTTCGAGATTGAAATTGTGTACGGGCATGAGTTTATTTGGAAAAGAAAAGTTAAAGTTTTGTGAATGAAAACCATCATCCCACAAGAAAAACTTCTTAAACAAGTTCTTTAATAATTTCACTATTTCAAATACTAAAGTTAAAAATTTATAAATATGGCGCCAAACATCAACTTGAAAAACACAAGCGTAAATCTAAAAAACAACAGATAAAGGGAGTCAAGATGTACAAGTATTTGTGCAACAAGCACTATTTACATGTATGACAGAAAGTACTGATTGTAAAGTCCTTAATGTTTAAACTTTTATTGTGCAGTGAGGCTTAGCCCGAAGCTAACAGAAACAGTGAAGGGAAAATTGAGCCTTGGAGCAAAGATTCTTCAAGTCGGAGGGTTGGAGAAGATATTCAAGCAGAAGTTTGGTGTTAAAGCTGATGAAAAGCTATTGAAGATTTCTCAATGCTATTTATCAACTACAGCTGGTCCAATAGCAGGCCTTCTCTACATCTCTACCGTTAAAATTGCTTTCTGCAGTGAGAGATCAATAAAGCTCCTATCTCCAACTGGAAAGTTGCTTAGCATCTACTATAAGGTACCACTCTGCTCCATTTTTCATTCAACTCTTAATTTTCTATCCACGTAGAGCATAATCTGATAGGCCGGTTCACAATTGCAGGTATCGATCCCAATAAGTAAGATAATGAAGGCCAAAGAGAGTGAAAATAGGGAAAAGTCATCACAAAAGTATATACAAGTAACTACAGAGGATGATTTTGACTTCTGGTTTATGGGATTCCTTACTCGTCAAACGACACTGAGATATCTACAGCAGGCGATTTCAAGTACTTCAAGCACCTAAGAAGATCTTTTGTTCATTTTGTTTCCTAATATGCCAATTCATTAATGAATGTACAGATCTCTTCAAACGTGTAACTAGCTCCATTCCTCAATGGAGATATTAGAATTTTTAAGGCTTTAACCCATGGCCGTAAACACAAATGTATAAACTTATTGTAAAACTAATGCAGTCAGATTCATCTTTTGGGACTTGGCATAGTCATCACATCCTATTCATTTGAGTAGCAAATAGTTAGCGGAACCCAAATTTGAGGTAGAGCACTTTCTAACGTAACAAGTTCGATAGGTAATAACGAGGTACTTTGTGTTGTTAAGGCACTTATCCTTCTTATAGAGAATTACTGTAATGCATATTATTCTGTAAGGAGCTAGGAATTGTCAAATATCTGATATAACAGAAAACAGTGACAAATTATATAATGCAAACTGTTGCCCAAAAAAAGTTGGATAAATTCTTAAAGGGATTAGTAAATGTCTAGAGTAGCGAGGACATAGTAGCTAATTCCACTTCTATAAAAATTGAAGTAGTGTTACTTCAATTAAGATCTACAGGGTTGGTCTCGTAAATATTCACTAGATCAAGATTGTGTGCATGGTCGTTAAAAAGGTAAGAGCAAAATACCAGTTAGTTCGCTACTAAATATTATTATGTTGGGGTACTCCCGGTTTGACATAATGAACCATTCAAATCTTAGGACACCATCAACTTTGTCAAAGTTTAAAATTTTACACTAATGGAAAGTTCAAATCCATACAAGATATTTTCTGGTATGTATGATTTTATGAGATATATTACACATTATTGGGGGATTGTTAAGTTAGTTTCTAACCTTTGGATAGCTTACATTGAACCGACACATCTGTTTGTGATAGAAAACAACTTCTTCAAAACTCATCTCTCAAGTTCTATAAACACAAGGCCTCTCTTGAGGTAGCATAAGTTAGCTTGCAACATACTAGACTTTATTGAATCCTAAAGAAAATTCTCCCTTTTGTTATCTTCCACTCTCCTTGTATAAGTTGAGAAAGGGCCAGGCGGATTATCTTTGGGAGCTAAGTCAAAGATTCCCCTAAGGAATATGTGGCAAATATCTCTACAGCCACAGCGAATTTGGCATGGCAAACTCTTCCTTCTTTAGAGTCGTTTACCATTATTCTAATAGTAAATACAATTACTTTTTGTGCTTAAATTACCTCTTAAAAAAACTTGAGATTTCTCTCAAGATTTTTCAAAGGAAAAAATTGGTCAAGAAGAAAATAAGTTAGTTTACTCAAAAGAATTAAATCAATTGTCATGCATGTATGGTGTGTTCCACATACAGTCAGCATAACTGGCCTACAAATCCTGGCTTTACACATCAAAATGAGATGGCAAAAAAAGTAAGATAAGATAACCTCCTTAAAAGAGAAGTTAATATAATCTAGTATTTCTGGGGCCTTGTTAACAGATTGCAATATTTGAATGTCTACTGTTTCCCTTTGCCTGATTTATTGAGCAACAAATCAATGCTCATGGATGACTCATTCATGTTTCAAAGGGGACAATCAAGTAGTGGTTGTGGTCACCACTTAACTTTACAACAACAACATACCTAGTGAAATTCCACAAGTGAGGTCTGGGGAGAGTAAAATGTATGCAGACCTTACCACTACCTCATTAAGTAGAGAGGTTGTTTCCTGGGAACCCTCATCTCAAAACCCATAAGCAGAAAGAACTAGATATGACCAAAAAAAAAAAGGGAAGGGAAGGGAAGGGAAGGGAACATAAAGAACGACTAATAATGAATAGCACATGGCAGTACGTAAATATGATAAACTAACACATATACGACAGATAATGAGAGCATATGATAAAAAAAGAACAAAAAAAAACGTCCTCCACTAACCCTACTATACCCCAAGGTCATGCATCCACCTAACCCTACCAATTAGCCTGATACTCTAATTCGCGACCTCCACTTATTTCTATCTAGGGTCATGTCTTCAGTGAGGTCAAGTTCCGTCATATCATGTCTGATCACCTCCTCCCATCACTTCTTCGGTCTACCTCTACCACTTAACTTTAATGTCCTAAATTCCTACTGTTAGCTTGTCAAACCTTAAACCTTACCAGCCTATGAAAACTAACATGGGATGGTTTTACTATGCCTTAAAAGCTTGTAAAAAAAATTTAGGGGTAATTAGGAAGACGAGAAGTTGTTGAGGGTGAATTAAACTACTTTACTAGTTATGACAAGATGACTTCAAAATGGAAAGCATTCCTTTACTTTTACCTCAACTTGTAAAAGTAGGTTACATCACAAAGCAGATCTGCCAACACAAAAGTTGAAAACACCACATGTGCACATAAATCTTCATAATAAAATAAGGCAACATGAGATTTAGTTTACCATAATTGAAAAGAAAGCTAAAAAGAAGATATGTTTCAAAACCTTTGTAGCAAATTGAGGGATATGCTTTTTTTTTTTATGACAGTATTGTCCAGGTCAGCTTGAGCTAATCCACCAAATATATGTTCAAGATTAAAATATATGTATAAAAATTAATTATTGACCTACATGTGAAGTAATGAGTTTCAACAAGATTTAAAACATATGTATAACAAGTAACCTTTGATCTATATATGCAGTTATGATTTTCTAAATACACACAATATTATTTTTCGATGAAGGGTGTTCAACTACTGCTTTCCGTCTATGTGAATCTACCACTGCTACTACCTTCGACCAACACAAGTTCTAGGTAATTTTGTCCATCATAGCTTAGGTAGATAGGAAGAAATCCCGAACTTTGTTTTTTTTCTGAAATGTGAACTTTGATATTCCCATGATTTACACCAACCAACATAAATTAATTAATGAACTGAAAGCAAAGCGAAAAACAAAGAAGAGAAAGCAGAGGTTGAACATGCACTGCACTTTGACAAAGAAACTTTTTTTTTTAATTTTTTTTTAAAAAAAAAAGCAAGATCTTTTTTGCTTATTTTTGATGACCAATAGCCGACTCATGCAACAGTTATCATCAGTTTATATAAATAGTGCATGTTCTTCAACCATCAACCAAAACATAACAATATCTCAGTTACCTTACAATATAGCAATCCTCTTCAAGATCAGAAATCACAATGAAGAACTTAATCGGTGGACATGTGGTAGGTGTTTCCATGAGTTCAGCAGTATGTTCATTTGAAAGGCAGCCTAAAAGACTACTATCCCTATCTTCTTGCCAAGACCATATCCCATCTGCAACATCAAAGATCTTATCAAAATTAAAGCAACGTGAGTATTTTCCCCATCTCTTGATGAAGTGTCAACTCGATATTGTAGTACTTCTAAACAGTATTAATTAATGACCTTGAAAAGAAGAGATTGTTAAGATTGAAAATTGATTTTTGGATATGCAGGAAAATCTGTGATTAGTAAGATGAACAAACTGGGAGAAAGGATGGACTGTCTTGCACAAGGCATCCGTGAGCATGGTAAGCACTCAAGTTTGAAGTTAGAAACTGAAAAAAAAAAGTATTTTCCCTTTAAGCAGTTGAAGTTTTATGATTGTAAACCAAATACTACTCAAACAACTTTTTCAATATTTGACGAGTGTTGTCTGCATAATACTGATGGCTAAACTTCAACTTGCAAATAATGAATTCAGTATTTGAAAGTTAAGTTACGGCCAAAGTGTAAAACTTAAAAAAAAAAAAAAAAACATACAAATGAGTTATGAGTGCTAAAATTCATGCAAAGAAGCTCTAATTACATATATATACACAATACAAAGTACTGATTCTAATGTCACAACTCTGATTATGCAGTGAACCTAAGCCCGAAGCTAACAGAAACTGTGAAGGGAAAATTGAGCCTTGGAGCAAAAATTCTTCAAGTAGGAGGGTTGGAGAAAATATTCAGGCAGAAGTTTAGCGTTAGGGATGAAGAACAACTAATAAAGGTTTCTCAATGCTATTTATCAACTACAGCTGGTCCAATAGCAGGCCTTCTCTTCATATCTACTGATAAGATTGCTTTCTGCAGTGAGAGATCAATAAAGCTCTTGTCTCCAACCGGAAAGTTACTTAGAATTTGTTATAAGGTATCGATCCCAATAAGTAAGATAAAGAAAGCAAAAGAGTGTAAAAATATGGAGAAGCCATCACAGAAGTATATACATTTAGTTACAGAGGATGATTATGAGTTCTGGTTTATGGGGTTCTTTAATCATCAAAAGACTCTAAGATATCTGCAGCAGGCAATTCAACTTTCACAAACTTTAACGAGCTAAGAAGACAACTTGTTTTTTTCATTTTGTTTCCTGATACACCCATTCATCAATGTAAAATGTTGATGCAGAAAAACAAAATAGCAGATCTGTTTCAAACTTGTAACTAGCTCCATTCCTCAAAGGAGTTTTAGGTTTTTAGGCTTTGAGCCTTAGTTGTTAACACAAATGTATAGACTTTGTAAAACTAATAGAAACATGAAGCTAACTCCTCTTTTGGCCAGTCATTCAGCCAATTTCATGGCAGATCTGTTCAAACTTGTAATTAGCTTGGGCTTACTCCCTTCCAGACCATGCCTCGTTCTGATCATGGGGCATGTGTTGTGCTCACAACCTCCTTTGTTACATGCAGAATCACTAAAGGTTGTGCTGTGATCGCTGCCCCCTTATTGCGATCATAGCACTAATGCATGTCGACAGGTGTTTCCCTTCCCTATCCATAGTCCATTTTGATCCTCATAGAGAGCAAGTAAATACCCACACCATACAACTAACTCAATTTAGTCTTAAGCATGCTTCCGACATGCCTCCAACATAGACAGATGCAATTTTAAAAAAGTATAATTAACACTTCGGAACATTATAGGCATTAATTAAGTGCATATAAAGGAATTAAAAAGAAACAAGCTCGTTATAATATCCTCCCTAAAATAGTAAGACCCCGTAATAACAATTAGGTTACGACCTCAATCAAATCAAATCAAATCATCCGATTGAATACTCACTGATCATGCACTTCTCGTAAAGTATCTAACATGTTCACAATATCCTATGTTGCTCAGATTCAAGCAGGGTTGGTGTGGTCAATGAAGTGGTTGAGAAGCATGAATTGTAGATCCTACATGTCAGATTGAGATCCTTGAAGGCTATTTTTCCTTGCCTCATTAATTAAGCAGCACTTCATGGATGACCCACTCATGTTCCTAAGGGAACAGGCAAGTAGTGCTTATGGATCATCACCACTGTACAATAATGTCATGAATTTGAAGTTTTCACCTTGTCAACTTTAACCATACAAAACTGGTAAAACTAACTTGACATAAATTTGAAAACACGTATGACGCTAGCCTAATAGCAACAATTTGCTTCACAACAATGTTACTCTAAAGATTCAAAACTATTAGTTTTAGTTTAAACAATTGCTAAATCATAAACAATTATCAGTTGATTTTCACGGGGAAGAAGTAAAGTCAATTCAGCCTAACTAAGCTACCTTACTAGTTCTAACAAGATGACATCAATTTGCAAAACTCTCTCTTACTTTGGCTCCACTAACAAAAGCAAGCAGCATCATAAAGCAAGTCTGTCACTCAAAAGTTAAAAAACACCACATGTGCACACAAATGTTGATAACAAAATGAGTCAGCATGAGATTAATTTAATGAAATTGACCAGACACTCGGACAACTAAAAGAATACACTTTTAATACCTTTCAAGCAAGACAAAAGGCATCAAAGGAATTTAGAAAAGAAAGGGAGAGTTGAACAGGCCACTGCACTTTGATTTTAGAATATTCCCAATTTCAATCAACAAAAAGATTATTGAAGACTCTCCCATCTTCCTGCCAACCTTTTTCAACTTGATACAAAAGAAAATTCTAAAAAAGCATATGCATGACCTTTTTTGGTTGTTTCTGATGACCCATAGCTGACTCATGCAAGAAGCAGTTAAGAGATTAATCAACTCCTCTGCAAACACCAATATATAATGCTTCAATAAATGTTCTTAAACCATAAAACAAACTCAAAAATTTCCAACATACCTTCACAATACAGCAATATTCCACCTCAATATCAGAATTACAATGAATAACTTACTCCGTGGTTCAGCAGTATGCTCACTTAAAAGGCAGCCAAAAAGACTACTTGACCTATCTGCTTGTGAATACCATATAGCCAGGTAAAGCATAATCCAAAAGGGCGTTCACAATGGCAGGCATCGATCCCAATAAGTAAGATAATGAAAGCAAAAGAGAGTGAAAATATGGAAAAGCCATCACAGAAGTATATACAGTTAATTACAGAGGATGATTTTGAGTTCTGGTTTATGGGATTCCTCAATTATCGAAAGACACTGAGATATCTGCAGCAGGCGATCTCCAGCTCAAGCAAGTTATGAAGATAACTTTTTTTTTCCATTTTTCCCCAGTAAGTTTGTTATTCAATGTAAAACGTTCATGCAAAAATGAATTCAGGGATCTGTTAAAACTTGTAACTAGATCCATTGTTTAAAGGAGGCTTTAGGTTAAAGCTTTTTGCTTTTTTTTTCCGAAGCTAGTAATGCAAATGTAATTGTAAAAACTTAATGCAAATAGATTGGCTTTCTTTATAGAGTCATTTGGTATTCTAAATGTCCTTAGAGTACACTTTATGACCCAAGTTACAGATATGAAAACAAGAACCAAACGCTAGTAATAGGATTGGCAATTTAGATTGTTTATATGCAAATTTGATACAGCATTCACAAGCTGTGCCGCCTTCAAAGCTTTTTTAGTAAGATATGTAATGCCATCAAATTTTTTATCTTTTGGATAAAATAAAATAAGATATAAAATCTGCAGTTCAAAATATGAAGCCATTTTGAGGGATATTTCCTGTATTTCAATGTTGAACCATACTATATTACCTTAAAAATCTAGGTGATCATCACCATTTTTCTGGTCTGCAGTTTCCTCACACCTTGAGATAAGAAAAAAAATTACAATTCACACATTTGGATCAACAAATTTCCTTGAGGTTGTAGCCATTCCCACAATGGATGGTGCCCACTCATGAATCAAAACTGCTTTCATCGTCCAGAAAATGATGCACCAGCAATTTGATATACTAAAAATTTGCCAAGAGCTTTACTTCTAGATAAAAGTTATTTTACACTATCAAGTTACATAAATGATAACCACAGGCAACTGAAAAAAATGTGGACTTAGTAATCTGGAAAAAACAAGGCAAGTTACCTTTATGACAGATTAATATATACTGTTAATGTAAAGGCAACTCACCTACTACAACATGCTAAAATACACTATCAATCTAAAAAACAATTTAAAAAACAAAAAAAGGACGACGAAGAAGAATTTATACCATCACTAGATAAAAATTAAATCCATTTTATAATCAGATCACTGATTCCCATCTCACAGTCTGATCAACTTCTTTGTCCAATTAGTTCAAATATGGCTCTTGTAAGATCCAAACTATATGCAGTCACAGCTAGCACAATCCAACCGAGGATAAGCACCATCTCACACACAACCTGAACTAGTAAATATAAATGCAGGCAGTTGATAACAGTAAAACACCGAAGGATAAGAAAAGGAATTGTTTATCAGACTTGGTAGTGATATCCAGATGATACAACACCCTACTGCAATGATTGAAACTATTCCAACAAAATAATTGGACAGGTTGTACGAGAAATGTAATCAATCAAACCATCATTATTGGTATAGGTTTACATTCAAGCTAGCAAAAGTGGACTCACTTCATTCACAATCTGAAAATACCTACAGCAGACAATTAGGCCTACTAGTAGTTTACAAGGATGATGTACAGGAGATTGATATCAAATAACTGAAAAGCAGGGCTTGATGCTTAACAAAAGGCAAATTAGCGTGGAAAGGGGACTGACATCAGGAGCTTCCAAAGTCATGTTTTGGGTCTTACGCAAAGAATGTGATCATTTCACTGTATGATCCCCATCACGGCTTCAAAGACATTTCTAAATCAAGTACTCCTCAAAGTAACACATCTGGTTCTGCTAAGCTTCCAGTGAAGTTTATTTTGCAGGATTCAGGAAACTGAAGTCCAGCCTCCTCACACCCTGCTTTAGTGATAAGGGGACAAGACCGTACATCTAGATATTCAAGATGCTCACATGACTTCATAAGCTTCTTAATTCCTTCAACAGTGATCTTTGGACAGTTACTGACCTTCAAAATCTTCATCCCCAACATAAAGTTTTCACTTCCTAATTGCTGAAATGCAGCATCAGTTACCTCCTCACAGCAGCCAATGTCAAGAATCTCAAGCTTTTTGCATTTGGAAATAATGCAGTCCAATGAAGAGTCTGTAATATTCAAGCACCAATCCATCCTCAGTTTCCTCAGACTATTAGTACAAGCAGCTGCCAGTGACTTCATGGACTCATCTGATATGTTACGGCAACCACCAATGACAAGTGTCTCAAGATTATTGCAGTAGTTGGCCAACGACATGATGGAGTCATCACCAACTTTGTAGCAATCTAACAACTTCAGTGTCTTAAGTGTCAATGAACAAGCTTCAGACACCCTAGATATCCCAATATCACCAATATTGCTGCATTTGTTAATGTCCAAATGCTTTATCCTTCGGCAACCTTCAACCAAAACAGAGAGGCCTGAGTTGGTAACATTGGTGCATCCTTGCAAACCCAGCTCTTCTAAATTATGGCAATTCTTGGAGAGAGCTTTCATTAATGAATCTGAGACAAATCTACAGCCGGCAAGATGCAAGGTTCTCAAGTCACAACACCCCTCAGCAACAGCTGAGAGCCCCTTGTCAGTGATCTTTCTGCAGTAAGATGCATCTAAGGCCTGTAAAGAAGAGAGACTTGATCCAATAGCAGCCAATCCATTGTCTGTTATGCCTGTAAATTTGGACCATAAAACCTCGCAAGTTAAGTCAAGGAAGCAACAAAGTTACACTTTCTTTTACATATTGGAATACATATGATATAACTACACTATCCTCCTTTTTGCTACCACTTCAAAACCACACAGCAAAAAAGACAATCTTTACATAGATACACAAAACCCAACAAATTTGCGATATTTTCCTCAGAAAAAAGAAGACCACAAATTCCTCTGAAATCCTCCATAAAACCCCCATTACTCCCTTCTTATCATAAAAGCCTGTTCTTTACAAAATAGAAAAAGACAAACGGCCAGAAAAGACAAAGGCTAGTCTTCGCTATATTCGATCAAAACCTTTAACATTTCAAACAAAAGATTTTAGTCAAAACCTCAAAGTTTCCTTTATGTCCAAGTTGGGAATGATACACCCACTACCACACCTACCAAACCCAGACAGACAGGAGTGGAGCTAGTAAGGGCCCAGGCATTCATCCGAACTGTTTACATATGATTAAAATTAAGTTTATAGATGTTGAAACCTCCAACTTCTTCATGAGTTTATTTCTCCGAACTCTCTCAGTGAAAATCCTAGCTCCGACAACCCATACACAAGAGACTGAATTCAAGATTTCACATTAGTAATAGATGTGAAGTATCACTACACATATTCCTATTCATTAGTGCATTTGGCCACTCCTGCAGTACCTCAGTTTCACTTCAGCACTTATAAATGACTTAATTTAAAAAAAAAAAAAACATACGTAATTGACATTCAAAATCCAATGTAAGAAAAAATATTAAAACAATTACAAAAAACGGACCTTTACAGTTCTGAAGATTGAGAATTCGTAAGCAAGAGAAAGCAGTAGCAATAACTGAAAGATCAGAATCAGTAACACCAGGATAGAAAGATCTGGAAACCGATTGAGATAGATCAAGCTCATGTAATCGAGTAAATCGGGCAGCGATTCTTCCTAGCATGTGAGGCCCGGCCCGAGCACAAAGTTTCCTCCTTTCAGTACTTTGAATACGAAGCCATCGCTTACAGACCAAACCGAAAACTTCCTTGTCTTTGTCGTCTCCGAGCCTCGACAGTATGGCCCGAAGCTCGTCGTCGCCGAGGCTGTCATTGATACAGTGGCCTGCAACGACGCCGTTTTGGAGATCAGAGTCGTCGCCGGCCATCGGAGAAGTTTATGGTTCTGATCTAATGGAAGAAAGTGGGGTTATCTTTTCGTTTTGTATATGTTTTCTTTCATATTAATAGGACTGAGACTATATATTTCACAATTATTTTTTCCAGTGTTAAATAATATAATTTTCAATTAATATTTTAAATCATATTTTTTTATTATATTAGTGTTAAAAAATAATAATTTATAGTATTATTGTGCAACTTTTTAAAAATATAAATTTTAGTTTAAATATTAAACTAACATAAATTTAACTTTAACTTTGAAGATTACTTTAATTGACTCGAACGAAACAAAACATGATACTATCGTCATATTTTATGTGACATCATTTTTTTTTATCTGTTTCAAAAATATCTTTTTGCTCTAATTAAAAATTATTTAATTTTAAAATTTCTTTTTTATCATTAATGAAATGATTCTCAGCCACACAAATATTTCAGAATGATTTTAGATCACAAGCTTCAAAACTCTTTTTTTAAAATATTGTATTAAAGTCAAAAAGTATTATATAAAATGAAGCTGAACGGGGGAGTAACTATTTTGAAATTGAGGAATTAGTTGGAATGAGGTGGGTACCAACTTATGAAGCATAACAACAAACCATGACATAAACATCAAGTGTTGTTTGGTAGAAAATATTGAAGAAAATAATATTAATATGAATATATAAACTCTATGTTGAATTATATCTTTATACATGATAATCATGATATTAATAATATGGGATATTATTTTTATTCTAATGTATAATATTCAACATATGTTTGTCCTAATACGTCCTATTAATTTTATACAATAATAACAATAACAACATACCCAGTGAAATTCCACAAATGGGGTTTACGGAGTGTAAAATGTACGCAGGTTTTACCACTATCTCATAGAGATAGCGAGATTATTTCCAGAAGACCCTCAACTCAAATATATAAACCCCAAAAGCAGAAAATACAAGGCATGAAAAAATAACTAGAGTGGGAAGCAATTGATAGTTTTATAAATAAATAAAAAATAGCAAACTAAATGATGAAAAATAACAACACAATATATAATGACGCGACTAATTCTACTAACCTACTATATCACAAGACAAGACATCATCCTAAACGTACTAGTCAACTAACCTTCAACCCTAATACGCTACCTTCAATCCTTTTTATCCAAGGTCGTGCACTCGATGAATTAAAGTTGTATCATATCCTAAGATCAACATCACTAAAATCAACATCACTATATATTTGGTACTATTATGATACATCTTACCAAACGCTTCCTTAAAAAGTTTAAATTATTGAAATTCCAACCAACATATGGTATATTCGGATTAAAACCCCCTTTATTTTATTCTATGTAAGTATTCATTATTGTCCTTACATAGAGGAAAAGATTAATAACTCTTAACCACATTGTTAGCACTAATTGGCACAAGGGTCCCATACTCAATGTTTAGGTCAATTCAATTAAGTATATAATATGTGTCATTTACATATCTTCTTGACACTTAATGACAAATTAATATATTTAATACCTGTAATTTGATGTTAACATCAGAATGTAAGGCTTTTTACCAAAAATTTATATGGGACAATGGTAGATTCGTTCCCACCACATGCCACTAACATTAAGGTGTGAATTTAGTTATTATTATATATTAACTTGAGGACATTATAAAAAAAACCTCATAAACTTCACATTTTGAATTCGTGTCCGAGAGCAAAAATGTAAATGAAAGAATTATGAGATTTAGTGTTAATGCTTCTGTTACGAGGTGCGAGAGATTAAATTTAGAAATTATGCGAAAGGATAGAGGTAGACCGAAGAAGTATCAAGGGGGAAATGATTAGACAGGATATGACGCAACTTCAAGGAATGGAGGTTGCATGTTAGGTTAAAAGGTTAATACGTTAGTAGGGATAGGATAATGTCTTGCCTTGTAATAGTAGGATTGTAGGATTAGTTGTATCATTATATATTGTGTTGTTATTGACCATCATTTATATTGCTACATATATTATACAAGTTTCCAATTACTTTCCACTATAATCATTTTTGTATCGAATATTTTCTGCTTTTAGGTTAATATATTTGAGTAGAGAATCTTTTGAAAACAGTCTTTTTATCTCTATGAGGTAGTGGTAAGATCTACGTACATTTTAAACTCCCCAAATCTCATTTGTTGAATTTCACTAAGTATATTGTTGTTGTTGTTAAAGAATTATGAGCAAAGGGAAAGGATGAAATACAAGTGATTATCTTCATGTCAAGATGGCTTACATTTATATCACACCAACTCAGTATGATGTACATAAAAAGCTTGTATCTACAAAATTCATTACCTCTGAGAAAAAGTAATCATAACTGCTAAAAATGTAAAGTGGCCACTAGAAACAAGGAGCAGAAGACCATAAACTTGTATCTTCACAAATTGAGCAACATTCATTTTTCTCAAAAGCATCTTAACAAATGGATCGGTGCACTAAAGCTTCCGCTATGCGCAAGGGCCGGGGAAGGGCCCGACCACAAGGGTGTTTTGTACACAGTTTTACCCTGCTTTTCTGCCAGAGACTATTTTCAAGACTTGAACCCATAACCTCCTGGTCATATGGCAGTAACTTTACCAGTTACTCCAACGCTCCCCTCAAAACATCTTAACAAACATAACTAGAAAAAGACCTTAATCTTATCCCTTTCTGGTCAGATTCATCTAAACACAGCCTTAAGTTTCTGCCAAATTCCAAATCCATATTTACTATATGCACTAAAGTTGGGGTCATTCAGAAGCATAACTGCAACTAGAAATGCCAAAGAAAGAAGAGAGTGAAGGCCAGTAGCTGTCTTATTGTCTTTGCAGACTTGATTCAAGTAGCAAGAAATACCAGATGTGATAGACAATGATCAAGCAAATTCACAAGGAATATTCAAAAGAAGATCCTTGAAAGACCACTGTAGTTCTTATACAACAAAAGGACCATAAAGAGTAGAAAGAACAGCCCTTCCTATTGATCTAATTTGTCAGAAACAACTTGTAGGCTGACATGAGAATCATAGCTTTGGTGGAGAAGACCTCAAGAACAGGGTAGGAGAATACAATCTCATTACATTATTCCCATATAGAATTAGCCACAGCACCATCTCTTTACCAGATATAGCCGAGTGCATAGGATATCTTCCGGTCTTTCAAAGAAAGAACTTCACTTCAAGTAAGTACCTTTAAATAACATTCTTCTCCGAAATACTTCAAAAGCTTGTCACTGGATCATGAGGAATAAAGAGGAATTCGAACTAAACAGTTGAGCTTCAGTCATTCAACAATCTTTTTTTCAAAAAAACTGAGAAATCTCCGAGGGCTAGAGGCACACAGTTCGGAAGACAACGGACAAGGGGCCAGGCCCCTTACCCTTCTGCACTTAAATACCGAATCTGTAATGTGTCCCTAGCTTATCCATCGTGTGTTGCACTCTTAACACTAGACCAAAGCCCTGGGAGCAGTCTTACAACAAGATCTCAATGACATTCAAAGTATTTAGAGTTCAATGCAGCACAAGAGGATCACAACACAGGCCCTCTGATCTTATAGCAACTAGCATCCTTCCAACACAATGTTACATGAATAAACATTAACTGATACGGCTCCAGTACATGGTTAGCATGGTAGCATGTCAAATAGGATTCTTAGCTATGCCCACATCTACTACCTTAGTCTCTAAGCCTAAATCCATTCTAACAAAGGAGTAATGGGTACTCTGATATTCTATAATCTATACATACATATTTAAACTTTTAGATCTGCCTTCAGTAATATGTTCGTACCTGCTTGCAAGATCTCTAGATTGAAGCAATGGTACATGACCCAGGCGATGAGTATGTAGATTCAGGGTTGCATCATGCCAACGTTTGCAGTAGATTTTCCTTTCATGACCTCTTTATGCCCACCAAAAGTTCCAATATCAAATCGAAGCATAAGCCAGAAGTACATCTCCAACAATGGCAGAAGCTGCTCTTGGCAGCACACACCTTCAATCTGAATTTATTAAGACAGACTGAACCAAGCCCCACAAAGCAAGATCCTTTTGCATTAAGTAGGTCGAGGGACAAGGATCATCCTTCAGTGTCCAGCTTCTTATATATGGACAATAAGACCACATATGAACTGCAACTTGTTAAACAGAAAAGACACATGAAACACAGCAGAAAACTGTTTGTACTTCAGGAAGGCACCCCACTTCTCCTACTGGAACATACAACTTGATGCACCGACAAAATGGACAAGATCATTGAAGAAACAGTTGTCCACTACGAGCTTCTCCCTTGTCTCACCATGGTGACATTCTGCTAACAATTTACCAGTTTCAATGACAATAGCAGTAGACAATGCTTGGGAGACCCACAAGATGAACCCAAAAGTGTCCCTGCAGGAACCCAAATATCAAGGACCTTGTCTAACAAGATCATCCCTACTCCTGAATTTATATATGAAGATCTGTAACTTCCAAGCAACATTCATCATGTTCTACAATCCCGTCAAATTAATCTCTCTCCCTCTCTCTCTCTCTATTAACGTGCCACAGCGTAAGCCATTGGTTCCACCTTTATACATGTCTGAATCTAGACATAAGTTTGATCTTCTGCAGTTGTCAAAAAAACACTTTTACAGATCACAGCAAGATATCCTTATCCGTGAAACAAAATATTCCAGATGACCACCCGCTTGATGATGATAAACAAACTTTTTCATAAGCAGTTAAGGAATGGTAACAAAACTCAGGTAAAACCACTGTTAACACGAATGAGAGAGCAGAAGTTTTACAAGAAAAGCTCCTTGTAAAGATTCAAGCATTCTCAATGTAAGTGGACACAAACAGTGGTTATAGACATTGCATTCACTTCTGGCAGAGTAAACTAGGTAAAGCAAAAGTGTTCCCTTTTTTTAGTTATTTAAGATTTTAGATGAGACGAAACATCTTGTAAGTCAATATGTGCCTCCCCTTTAACAGTCCAAAGTTTAGATTAGATAGTTTACACAATTCCAACAATTACAAATGAATTGAAGGATATGGACTTCAAGAACTAAAGATATTGGCGAAAAGGATAATCGCCAATCAAGTACAACAGGATTGTAATCAAGGGATTGTTACTTCTTAGAACAAATACAAGAACACTCGAACAAGGAAAGAGTAACAGTAATCAAGTTACTAACCAATCTACATATTAGTGATGAACAAAATCCACAATGTATGGTAATGATCAAAAGACATTTCATAATGATATTTGTTATTATCATCTTGATTCTGTTCATACTACCAGATTCTTAGAAATTAGAATGTCGGTAAATTCAGCTATCTTCCTGTCAAAAGAATGTGAATTGAGCAGAAAGGTATCGCGTAAAGAATCGTACTCATACTTAAAGAGTGAAGGACATTCAGAAATGGTTGCACTAACGAATAATAGGGAATGAATTACAAAATTTGAACCTCATCTAACTCTGGACTACCAAAGTCAATACCCAATATCTTTAAGTCTTGGGAAGTAACACAGGAAAAATTAGCTGCCTCATAGCTTTCCAAATGAATATCTGTCGTATCAACTATTAGTCTGCAGGGTATAACATTCTTGTCAATCAAAACTGAACAATTCTCATAAATACCTTCCTTGGGTGCAAGATTCAACAAACAAGACTTTGGAGCTGACAACCTATTTCTCTCACTAGTAAACCTTTCTTTGTCTTCTATCATTAAAACAAGACGATGGTTGCGACCTAACAGCTCTGACACATATTTCATGTCTCCCTTGTTAAGGGCATACCTAACACGAGTAGATGAAACTTGCCCTCTCTCCTTTCCATCATTAGAGTTTAAGGATTCAGAAATTTGATTCATGTCCATGACAGAATTGATTATATAAGCCTCCAATCCACACTCTTCGCAGAGCTTCACAAGGTCTGATGCATCACCAGCAGCTCTATATCCAAAACGATAGTTCTCACCTGAGATCATCAAACTATCATCATCTTTTTATCTTTTCTTAGTTTATATTGGAATCTCTATGTCAAGTTAGGATGTTACAACATACCAGCAACAACTCCTCGCACTCTCAGATCTTTGGAAAGCTTCTCCACAAACTGGCGAGGCGTAAGATATCGAACTTTTGAAAAATCTATCTGGAGTTCCCTTGGGATGACATTGGCGCAATAAGGAGCCCAAGACGAAAGAATCCTTTTGCGATCACATTCAGCAACAATGGGAGCCCTGTGTAGAAAATATACACATGATCACGCAAAAATTATTTCTCATTTCATGATGTGGCATTTCATAAAGACCACACCAACCAAAAAAGGAACTTCTCAGTATGTTGTATGCTTGAGTAAGGTTAGGAGGACATTCAACAGATTTTAAACACCTTCCAGCTTCAAACACCAAATTTTCTAAACCATAACAAATCCTATATACTACTTGAGCAGAATAAAGTTTGAAAATATTTTATTTCCGAGGAGCAAATCAAGATTGTGTAACATCTTGATAAGGACAGTCTTTGAATTTTAGATGAGGGACAAGATACTGAAAAAAGCTATAAGGAATCATCACAAACTTCCACTTGCCGCTAGAAACAGTGAAAAAAAGGGAGAACATTAACTTAAGTTTTCTTGTTGGAAAATACACTGATGCAAAGATTGACTGATTGATTTCTATAGTTCAATCTTTTCGTTAAAACTTAAATGAACTAAAAATGTATGGATATATTTTCTTCCTTTCTGCACACATATTCTGATTGATCATCCTATTAACAGAAATTCCTAAACTCAAGAATGCTACCTAACAAAATCAAGTGCTTTGGAGAAAGAGCGTCAACGGGGTCCATAGAGTTGGGCTAAATCAGAGGAGCTAGGGTGGAATATTGCTACATTTTAAAACTCATACACGCTTAGAAAATGCAAGATAGAACTCCCCGAATGTGATAATCCTCTTTCCTTTTGTATTTCAGAATTTAAAGTTGATCCTAGGTACTATTATAGGATTCGGTGTAGCAGTGAGAGTTGAGTTGAAATTCGTCCTTCTCTACTTTTCTGGTATATCAAGGAGATAATATTTCTCTATGTAACATTCTATGACCAGTAGAGTAAAAGCTAAACGAGAACAGAAGTTATACCTCGGTTCCCATCCAAGTACTTCTGCCATTCCAACAAATGAAAGAAGAAACGGAATTCCTCTCTTTGCAGCTTGAATTGCAAGCTCACGGTGACCAATATGGAGTGCATCAAACTTCCCCAGAGCTACTATCCCCCCTATTAAAATTAAAATAATAATTGAGAATTTACACATAAATCATATCCGCAAATCTCTATTTTCTTCAAATTTACAACACATAACATGTGGAATTGAAACTATCTTTATTTCTTTGATGATGAGCAACAATCAGAACGATAACTTTCTAACTGAAGACAGTAACGTTGGTCCTAAGTATTAACTTGCAGATTGACCGTTCAACTATTCACAGCTAGACACCCTTGATCTTCTTATACAAAAATAAAGTTTTTTTTATGAAGTAATTGTTATATTGACTGGCATCAAGAAGAGGCTGAAGCAGTAGAAATAAAAATTACGAAAGCTCCTAGATACAAAAGCCTACCAATAGAGCATTGAGCCATTTCTCTTAATGAGCAAAAGCTTTGGCTGTTAAGCCAAAGATAGGGGGCTAATGAAATCTACAAGGGGAATAACATCATTTACATGGGCCAAAGTGCTCCAGCTGAAAAGAAAGATCAAACACTTGAATTTCAGAGAAGAAATAGGAGTTGAAATCCCATTAAAACTTTGTTTTTTATATAAAAATAAAATAAAAAGTATATTGAAATAACAGGTCTAAAGTATTAACAAAACAAATTGATGAGAGAATGGAAAATACTTCTCTTTGTGATACTAATGTATTGGAGCATATTTCAACGGTTTTCACAGGGTTTTCTAAGCTGTGATTCTAAGGGCTATCCTTTGACCTTGGAGTATAACTGAAGACTGACGTACACAGATTGCAACACATGTTTTTTTAATAAAGGTAACTTCGTACTCACACCAAAAAACTCATCCGGGAATTGATGACTTGGGATTTACAACCCCCTGGGGGCATCATGATAAACAAAACCAAAAAATTCTTTACAGTTGTCCTATAAAGTCCACTAGACTTTCTACCTCCCCCACCATATCCTGTTTACACCAAAAATACAGCAAACTCAAACTCTTCATCTTGATCTTCTGAATGCTGCTAGCTTGTCCATCATGGGATCTTTCATTCCTTCCCTTCCAACACAGATTGCAACACATATAAATATGTACACTTACAGAAATGGCTAAATCTTGTTACCTATTTCCCACATTTTCTTCAGAAACCACGAAGAGAGAGATAAAAGAAATTACCAAAAGGAAAGAGTAAGCATAAGAGCCAATACAGTAATTTAACAAAAATTATGACATAAAGAATGGCTGACAACACCTAACAACGTATCTGTGTAGCATTTAATCATTGAAAAAAACTTCATGAGACAGAATAAATGAAAATGGATATTAATATAAATCCAGCAAACATGTAATATTGTTTGATAATTTTGTTACCAGTAGAATATGCTTACGAACAAACCTGCAAGAATGGGCAATCTTTCTGATGGAGGCTCCTCATTTGTTCCAGATTGGCTTTACATGAAAATTATGAAGAACACACATTTAAGCACTGGGATTCTAACGAGAGTCATACTTAAATACAAAATGACATTACAATGTCAATGCAATTTGATGAAAAGCTCTGACATTTAATGGAAATCTGACCTTTGTAAGCTTCATTTAAACATAAAACATAAACTACCCCAAATAGTACATCCAGATGAAACTATTTAAAAGTGTAATCATCTCATCTAAAAACTCATATATTAGAGAGACGACACTCTTATTATTTGTTTTAGGTCACAGCACACTCTCTCGTGCAGCACCTGAAGCATGCCGGAACCATTTTTGTAGATGACTGTAAACAAGACTCAAACATGGGGCCTCTGTCTACTCTCTAGTGTGAATCCTCTCATCTACATCTTTGAACAGTTAAAGAGAGAAATAACATTGTTTATTTATTTCAGATCTACAATAAAAACTCAACACACCACAGTTTAGTGAGCACAAAGGCATACCTGCTCATACTTATATGATATTCCAAAACTTTACATGTTGTTTACGTCAAAAATGTGATCCGAACTTATAGTCTTAACTAACTTAACTTTCCACTTTCATCTTATTGCATTTATAAAGAAGGTCTCCTTCCGACCTTCCATCACCCATTCCATTTCCAGCAATCACAAGCTTATAAATCAAGGCTTAACAAAAGAGCTTCTTTTTCTGTAATTATCTTTTCAGTGACAAAAGGGTTTAAATCTACCTCAAACTATTAAAACGTAAGGAACTTTCGGAATCTAATATACAGACCCCAAAAAGTCACCCAATTTTCAGTTCTTTTGATAACCGAGCAATATCCAAAGTCTAGCGGTGCACAGTTCAAACTCGCCTATGACGGGCCCACCCCTCTACTCTTACCTATTAAATAACCAGGCTTTTACCAGTGGCACTATTCTAATCTGTGTTGTGCGCCCGACCAAACATTATGTGTTGGGCTCTTACCACTTCGATTGAAGCCCTGGGGGGCCAAAATCACTCAATTTATTGCTCAAACAAGAACAGATATGTTGAATTACCTCAAAGTTTCAGAAAGTTATCAGATTTGGTTATCAAAGATTTAGGTTGTACAAAATTGATGGGGGAAAATCCCAAAATAACTACATTTTTACCGTTCAAGCAAGAACATTATAATAAATATCTCAAATTACCCCAAAAATCACTAAATTTACTACTCAAACTATGATAAATCACCTCAAAGTTTCAGAAAGCAAAGACTTTGGATATCTGAAGATTTGGGTTCAACACAATTGACCCCAAAACACTAACTTCATTGCTGAAACAACAATCTAACTATAAATACCACAAAGTTACCGCAAGAATCACTACATTTACTGCTCAGAGCATGATAAATCACCTCAAACTTCCAGAAAGTAAAGAACTTTCGGTGTCTGAACATTTGGTTCGAACACAAATGACCCTAAAATGACTAATTTCATTGCTCAAACAAGAATCTCCGATAAGTACCTCAAAATTACCCCAAAACCACTAAATTTACAGCTCAAAGAACGATAGACTACCTCAAAGTTTCAGAAAGCAAAGATCTTTGGCTATCTGAAGATTTGGTCCAAACAAAAATGACCCTGAAATGACTAACTTCATCACTCAAACAAGAATCAATGATAAGTACCTCAAAATTACCCCAAAAATCACTAAATTTACTACTCAAACTACGATAAATCACGTCAAAGTTTCAGAAAGCAAAGAGCTTTGGATATCTGAAGATTTGGGTTCAAAACAATTGACCCCAAAATCACTAATTCATTACTCAAACAAGAATCTGTAATAAGCACCTCAAAATGACCCCAAAACCACTAAATTTACTGCTCAAAGAACAACAAATTTACCTCAAAGTTTCAGAAAGCAAAGATCTTTGGCTATCTGACGATTTGGGTTGAACACAATTGACCCCAAAATCACAAACTTTGTTGCTCAAACAAGAACTACTACTACTCTTGCTCCTCAATCCGATTCCGAAATTCTTGAAAGAAGAATTTGAGGTGAGTGGAGAAGCAGTTAAAAGGGTGGAGAATTGGTGAACACTGCATTGAATATTACAGTGGTTAGATATACACCGAGACCCACCCAACATTCGTAAGTTTCATCAGAAGTAAAAGAAGAAGAAGATTGTGATGGATTCGGGCTATTGTTGTAGTAGCAATTCGCGTGGGCGTATTTGGATCGATAGTTTTTTTGGCTTTCTTGTTTTAGGGGGTTAATTTCACAATTTTGTGTTTGCATACAAATCATCATAAATGGGGTATTTTCTTCTAAAAAATACTATTATATGTATATTATTAGATATTGAATCATCATTGATTTTTTCGTGTTAATTTTTTTTCATATTTTGAATCTCTTAATAAAAATTCTGCCTCTCTCATTGCATTAAAGTGACGACACAAAATGATTGATTTAGTATTATCATGTTGTTATTTTAATATTTTGTTCTTTTTTAATTTTTATTTATTATTTAATTATTTTATTTTATTCTTAATCCTACCTTAGCATAGTAGCTTTATATGAATCATGTTTTTCTCGTAAGTTTATCATTCAGATCGTTGATCTGTGATATTGCGTAATGAAGGAGAAAGATGCTATTTTTTTCAAAAAATTATATTTATTAAAACAAGACAGTATGATATCATGATTTATATCATAAATCACATAAATTTATCATGATTGAATGATATAATGAGTTATTTTCTCATTTTACTTTTACAAGATTTATCGCATGTACATTGCACGTGTATATCGAATCAAAAATGCATATTATTATTAATAGTAATATTATTTAACTAAAGTTTTAAACCATTGCTTTTTACATGAAAGAATATAGTGAACTCTTATGTATGTCGTGTTTGAAAATTCATATGATTGTAAAGTCGAGGAATATTTTAAGCTAAGTTTTGAATAACTAATTTTACACACAAAATAATAATATTTTGATATGTTGATGATCGTACATTACTTATTCACCCAAATCTATGGCATACCAATTAACATCTAATTAAATACATGTAATTTATATTGTTATTTTAAATTGATTACACAGCAACTTTTTCTAATAAGTAGGGTAAATAGGTTTTTAGAAGGGTATAATGTAGGATGCAAATCGTCACGTAGGACATGCGTGTCAACTTGTCCAACTCTATATAAATTTAAGTATTTTGGGCATATCAAAAGTTAAGAGATAAAACAAAAATAAATATTACATTTATGTCTGAATCGAAGAACATATAAACATATTGAAAATTCGAATAGGGAAAGAATATGAACCTATGAATCTAAGAACATACATAGAAGAAAGACTTAAGTTTCCCTAATTAGTGGGAATTTAATTCCAAAAATGTTGTTTGATAATAAAAAAATCCTATTTATTTAAAAGAAGATCGAATAGATTTTTAAAGAATGGAAAAAAACAAACGGAGAACTATTAATTTGTTACAAATGTTATCTGAAGTTTTGGTGTATGTTGTTGTATTCGTCCAATTTCTATTTCTTTGCGTGGCAAAGAATGAGCTCGCTCGGTTAAGCAAATAGGATCGTCCAGTTCCTATAGGGTTGAGAATAAGAGTGCATCCCTGGACAAAAATGAATGTCACATCTAAGTTTTCACCTTGTTCCATACACCGCAGCCTATTTCTCATCTGCAACCCGTTTCTCCCACTGCATATAACAATCACTGGACGTGCAATGCTTCCTACTATGTCGCCATCAGACAATTGAAAACAATTATACAGCCAAAGCTTGGATGTACAAACTTTCATACGTTTCGCATCTCGTCTGAGTCCATCTTGCGATTTCCTTAAATTATGTTGTAATCCTATCTGGGTAACGACTTCCATACAAAGTCCTATTTGGCTGAGGAGGATTGCGGCCAAGTTGCAGCCATTGGAGGCGGAGGAGTGTGTGGCGCTCCGGAGGAGTGATGTGCGTATTGGCGAATGAATGTGTAGCACTGTCTTGTTAGTTAGGTTTTCTCCGATTAGGGGTATTTTAGTAATTTAACTTTAGGATATTAGAGTTGGTGCTTTTTAACGTAGTATAGATTTGTCACATTTATTGACATACATTATGATGACATGTTAGTAAATTACATTTCCTAATGTGTTTCTGCCTCTGTTCTCCTTGGCAGATGAGAGAGAATACATGATAAAATAAATGAAACTGTTATAGACATATTCTATTTATGATGAATGTCTATTTTAGGTAGATTTTTTTAGGAGTTAAGAATCCTACTTATATCAAATATAGGGTTTCTTTCATTGTAGTATATATTTGAATATTATTCGAGAGTAATAAAAAATCTTCTCTCTTCTCCCCTACTTTATTCTTGCATTGTTTTATACAGTTTCATAACACGTTATCAAACTCTACCGTCTTAAAGAATAAAGGTTAAGTTTCAAACTTAAGGTATTGTTTATTTGTTTGTTTTATCTTCATTGATATGAATACAAAGGTTTAATGGCAAAAACTTTTGCTCCCAGGTAAGTCATATCGTATCAATTTTATTCCTTCTTATGGTGTGAAAAATTGCAACAATCCTTGTCAAATAAAAAGAAAAAACATTACTTTCTTTTATCACGATAAGTTAAATATTGCATAACTTTTACCGATCTTATTATGAATATTTTATTAATGTATAATCGTGTTCTTATATATAATGAGATAATTATGATTTGTTCTAATATGTCCAATTATGAAAGTCAGGGAATATTACATATTTGCTTTGATGTAAATTTTCATCTTAAAATATTTTATAATACGCATTGGAAGTTTTTATTTCTTACACGTTATCAGAAGTAATTTCGATAAGCATTTGAATTGAATTTTATTGTGCCTTGAAATAATAGTACACTAAAATTGAAAAAGAAATATATATTGTGATGTATTTACTGATAATAAATAGTAATAATCGTTATGTAATTTTCTTTGTTAATCCAATAATATTTGATACGTACTAATGTAAGTAGCTCATAGGGAATTGAGCAAAAATAGGATACTAATTGAATGCTTGCAAATACTATTGAATTACAAACTTGGTACATTATATTGTATCTTGGATTCATCAGTTTTGTTTTCAACAGTAGAAATTGATAATTTTAAAGGTTGATAATTATAAGAAAGATAAAGACAACAAGAATTTTGCAGTTTAAAATTTTTCTTTCGGAGATCCCTAAAAAAAAAGGGCACAAAGTAACCCAGGTATGATTTAGTTTATATGATATTAACTATTTGATTTTGAAGAGGTGAAACACTTTTGTAAAAGCGAAATGTATTACATCTTGAGGCAGATATTGAGTTTAACTCAAGTTATGGTTTAAAATATTTTTATATGGGTAAGACGTTGGATTCAAGTCTCAATGCACCATATTAATGATGACTAAAGCAAAATAATGTGCTTTTGTGAAAAGTCATAAATATATTCCATTAAAATGTTTCATTCCTTAAAGTGAATGTGATAGCAGTATGAAAGAAGACAAGTGATTGAATAATGCACGTGAACATAGAATGAGGTACTAAGCTATCATAAATTGATATGTTAAGGTGATTGTGTTCCATTCATAAAGAATAAAAACTTTTGATAATGATTTGAATTAAAGAAAATTCAAAAATTGGCATCCATTAAGGAACTTAAAGATTCTTTTAAATGGTGAATTTCCTTGTACTGCTTGTTATCAAGGCAAGTTGATTGTAAGACCATCACCAACGAAAGTTGGGATTGAGTCCCCTGCATTTTTGGAATGTATACATGGGGATATTCGTGGACTTGTTCACCCATCTAGTAGGACGTTTAGATATCTTATGGTCCTAATAGATGTTTCATCTAGCTGGTTTCACGTGTGCCCATTGTCATCTCGCAATTTGACATCAAAATTGTTGGCACAGATAATACGATTACGGGAACAACTTCCTGACAATTAAATTAAGTCTATTCGCCTTGATAATACTGAAGAGTTTTCCTCCTAAGCATTTAATGACTATTATTTATCCATTGGGATAATAGTTGAACATGACGTTGTTCATGCTCATACTCAAAATGGCCTTATTGAGTCATTAATAAATGCTTGCAATTGATAGCAACACCATTGCTTATGAAAACTAGATTGTCCACTTATGTATGGGGACATGCAATTTGTATGTTACAACATTTTTTCGTCTCAAATCGTTGTCGGTTTGATGAGACATTTTTTCCAAAATTAAGGGGATAATGATATCAAAAGAGAAATTTTGTTAAAAAATTCATCATTGTCTCATCTTGATCCATGTGCTTCTATTTGTGAGCAAGAAGTACAAAAGATTAGTCACATGCAAAAATTGTAAATCAAATGCTAGATGCATTTACAGATTTAAAAGGAATCACGAATCACTTCTATGAGAAGTAAAGTAGTTGAGAAAATATAAAGTTGAAATTTACTCCTCGAGTAAGCAATCTGAAATTTGTTCATATAATAGTAAATCAGAAAATTACTATATCAAAAGGCACATGTCATGGTAAAAGCTTACTCTTTAGACATAAAAGATTCTTCAAGATTGCTTATTCTCATGATAAGTTGATTGGATCAACTAATGTTGGGACTGAATTCCCTCAAATTCTGAAAGTATGAAAGGAGAATATGGGCTCGTTCACCATCATGTGATATTATAAATGGATGCTTCAATAAGATAATCGCATGTGCATTGATTGTCAACCTAAAATTTGACATTCGTAAAGTTGTTTCTGCAAGATAATTGAATTAAGAGCACAACTTTAAGAATACGTAATCAAGATGATTCATCTTGATAATATTGATAAAAATTCAAGCTGATTGACACTAAATGTCTTAAATAAATGGTCAATCATTGATTATGAGAACAAAACTTCATAGTCTGAAATATGACAAATTATATACAAGGATATGCATCAATCCAATACGTTATGATCAATTTCCCTCCGAATTGGTATATGGTCAAGGACCATATAATTTTCATCTAATAATTTTGATATGCAGCATATAATTGAGAAATATATCATGATGCATAAAAGATGAATCCTCCAAGGTAGATAAGAATATATGTTAGTTTGTCTAACATAAGAGGGAGATAATGAAAGACTAAGAGTTGAAATGCTCTTATTGAATGTCCCCGAAGGACAAAATCTATGACATGCATGAAGCATATAATTGATCTCAAATTTGATAATTATTGAAAAGAAAAGGAGCAAATGATCAAAATGGTTATAATAAAGATGCAATATGCTCATGAAGAGCTTATGACATAACACTCCATGAAACCTCATGAGAGGGGTGAAAATAATGAAGTGATGAGATTTCAACAAGTTATGTCGCATTGCAAACAGACAGAAAGGATATTTTGTGTATGATATCTTTGATGCAATATAGCATAATATTGTAAAAATTATGATGATCTTAATCCTATGATATATTAAAGCATGCTCTAATTGTCAAGTGGAATGATGCATCTTGGTAAGCATAAAGCTGATTTGACTTACAATCTAGATACTAGAAAGCGTCATGCATTTAATATTGAATATTGTCACTAGACAAAATTGACATGAAAGCATGTGAAGGATTTGAAATGTATGAAAATCTACAAGTTCTTGAAAAATTTGTTTATAATCCTGATATTGATTAAATAAATCAAGAATCTTTCATATTGTTATGCAAGTTGATAACTTGAATTGAAACTCTTAAAGAGTTTTCAAAAAGCAATAGATTGTCTGCTTAAAGAAGTGGAAGTGAGTAACTTGCAAAACTCTTTGATCCTAGAGAGGATTCATAAAAAGAGATAGAACATATTACATTTTCACCAGAATATTTTATACATATGAGCTCCAAAAGAATGGTGATATAAATGTGCAACAGATTTGTTCGAGTGACATATGACTAATTTGTTCACCAAATCTCTACCAACTACAACTTTCAAGAAGATGATGCACAAGATTGGGATGCGAAGACTCAAGTCCTTGGATTGATGTTCTGATTAGGGTTAGTTAATACGCGATGTACTCTTTTTTCCTCACAAGGTTTTTGTCTCATTGGGTTTTCTTTGTAAGGTTTTTAATGAGACATCAAATAATACGTATTATTAGTTATGTGTATTCTTTTTCCTTCAGTAGAATTTTATCCCACAGGATTTTATCTAATAAGGTTTTAACGAGGCACAAAATAGACATTCAAGGGAGAGTGTTATAAACATATTCTATTTATGGTGAATGTCTATTTTATGTAGATTCCTTTAGGAGTTAGGAATCCTACTTGAATACCAATTCAATTTCTTACTTGGCGACCAAGTCAATTTTTCCCTATAAATATAAGGGTTTCCTTTATTGTAATATATATCTGAATATTATTCAAGAGTAATAAGAAATCTTCTCTCTTCTCCCTTACTTTATTCTTGTATTGTTTTTATACAGTTTCATAATAGTAATAAATAGATAGACATTTTAAGCATTGTCTTGACTAACACCTAAATATTCCAATTTTGAAAATGTACATCTCGACAATATCTCGACACCTTAATTTGGTTTAAGTTGGTCTCATCAGTAACCAACTTTGAAAATGCACCCTCTTAAAGGTGTCAAGATATGCAATTTCAAAGCTAAGATGTTTACAAAATGCACCGTGTCTTGAAGTGTCTAGATGGTCACGATAAAAGTTGGAATAATTCAACTGCCAATTAAGGACAAGTTAAAATATCTATCAAGGTATTATGCCTAAAAGATATTGTACATCTCTTTCTAGAAAAGTATAGGGAAATAGCAATTTCCACAAGTCGCCTTGAACATATACAATAATGTTGCTTGGACTCTTCAAAAATATCAACGGGTGCAAGTTAGATTCTCTAAAAGTCATGTATTTTAGGAGAATTCGACACGGGTGTGACATCAAAAGTGATGAGTGCCCTCAACTTAGCATGCAATGGCACCTATTACAGGTTCTTCAAACTCTTCAGATGATGGAAAATCCAATATGGTTTGCTCCTCATCAGCATCCAAATGATCAGCATTTGGGACATAGCCAGAAAGCTTCATCAGTTTAGTTAGTGTATTCAATATCAAATACATCTCTTCTTTCTGCGCGTGTCTCCGATCTTTTACCATAAAAACATGAACCTGGCTTTGTATTTCAATCCAACTACAACCAGGCTGTTTAACAACGCCTCGTTGTCTCATAAGTTTTCGGACCATTTTGACATCTTGCCATCTTCCTTGTTCAGCATACATGTTTGATAGAAGAACATAAGGGCCAGAATTTGTAGGATCAATCTCCAAAAGCTTCTCAGCTACATACTTTCCCAACTCGATTTCCCTGTGAATTTTACATGCAGCGAGCAAAGACCCCCATGCCACACTATCTGGAGGCATCGGCATGGATTCAATCAACTCCTTTGCCTCTATCAAGCAACCAGCCTTGCCAAGTAAATCGACCATGCATGTATAGTGGTCCTTCAACGGTGTCAACCCATACTCTGTGCCCATGGAATAGAAATATTTACGCCCCTCCTCAACCAATCCTGCATGACTACATGCACATAGAACTCCAATCATAGTCACGTGATCTGGCTTCTCCCCAGATATTAACATAGCCTTGAAAGTTTGAAGAGCTTCAATAGCATGCCCGTTTTGTGCATATCCAACTATTACGGCATTCCATGAAACCCAGTCTCTGTCCAGCATTTTTGTGAATACACAGCTACCATCTGCAACTGATCCACATTTCATATACATGTCTATGAGAGCATTTCCCACAAAAACATCAGGTTCGGGTCCATTCTGGAAACAAAATCCATGCTTCAAAATATGTGCATGAGCCTGCCTACCGAGTTTCAGATCAGCTAAATTTGCACATGCATTAAGGAGGTTCCCAAACGTATAATGAGTTGGCCAAACAGATTCTCTTTTTAGCATAAGAAAGAGATTTAGTGCCTCTTCATTGTTGCCGTTCTGTGTATATCCAGCAATAAGAGCATTCCAAGACACAACATTCCTTTCAATCATCCCCATAAACATAGCTCTTGCAGTCTGCACACTTGCAACCCTCGCATAACCACTTACCAAACACGTGTGTGACACCACACTTCTGACTGGCATCTTATCAAAAATCCATCTTGCTTCAGAAATTCTCCCAAACTTTGCATACATATCAACCAACGCATTGCATATAATAAGATCATCCCTAAGCTTATCCAACTTCACAATTTGGGCATGAATTTCCTTACCTTCTCTTATCGCACACAAACTCGCACAAGCACTTACCACGCTTGCCAAGGTCTTCTCATCTGGTTTAAATCCAAAGTCCATCATCCTAGCGAATATCACAAGTGCCTCCTTCACTGGCCCATTTTGCTCATAACAAGAAAGTAAACTATTCCACGACACCACATTACGCTCACACATCCCATTAAACACCTTTGTTGCACAATCCACATTCCCCGTTTTCGAGTACATGTCGATAAGCGCAGAACCCATGTAAACACTTTCCGAATATTTCGATTTAGCTACTGATGCATGAAGTTGAGTTCCCATTCTCAAGTCCCTTAACCCTGCACAAGCACTTAAACCACTACCATAAGCATACTCATTCAAAACAAAATCTTCTTTATGCATTCTCACAAGATACTCTACCGACGAATCAAACAATTCACATTGAGCAGAGCTTGACACCATCAAATTCCACGAACATTGATCAGGCTCAGGCATTAAGTAAAACAGTTCCTCAGCCTCAAAAATCAATCTTGATGCTGTATATGCATTTATCATGGAATTCCAAGTGAATGTGTTCCTCTCAGGCATTTTATCAAACACCTTCTTGGCATACTTTAACATACCAGATTTCCCATAACTGTCGATTAACTTGTTGTTTATGAAAACCTCTGAGCTGAAATGGGTCTTGAGAATTCGACAATGGACAGTTTGTATGACATGTTGGGGGTTCGAATTGACGCAAGAATCTAGAATCTTGGCCAAGGGGGTAGAGTTTTGGAGGGAGAAGAGGTCCCAAGTGATGAGTTTTTTGAATAAAGAAGTGTCTTTTGTCATTTGACATGGGAGTTAAGGAAGTTTGATTGATGGGCATGTTATTACAACATTCGATGGAACAGAAATAAGCACACTTAGGAAGAAGTGTCTGCCCTTGCTTCGCCACCTGAAATTTCGTTATTTTGTACCTTCATTATTCCAAAGTAGCATATTTATATTATACGCCTTTTCATCCAGGCTATTACCAAATCCTTCAAAAGTAGCATATTTATTAAAATTTTGATGCAATTGTAGCAATATATTTTGAGAAACTTTTACATGATTCGATAATATTTTTGACGAGCTTCATCATTTGAAAACATGCCTCCTCTTATTTTAGGTGTGGTTCTTTTCGGTGGCAGAGCTACATTCATCCAAGGGTATTGATAAGCTTAGAAAGTTGCCAATGCCGATGTCTTTACAACAATATACATGGCCCTATTTATAGGCAAAGTTTTAAGGGGTAATAATCGGAGTGCGGGTGCTCATTGGGCCCCATTGTCCACTCAAATTATTCCGTCTTATCTCTTTGCTGATTCACTAGGACACGTTACATATTTTTACAGACTCGAATAATTATATACGGATAAAATAATACAAAATCTTATCTTTTTACAAGAAAAAGTAATAAAGGCTATCTAATAATTACAACTTTTTCTACCCTTCTTGACTATTCTACGAGACTTTTTTGAAAAAGTAATAAATTCTTACATAAATACTAACCTAATCAAAGTTACATATTTATTATATATGGACAAAGACTTGAAAAAGTAAACTAATACGTATTAATTCTTATCTACCAAAAGATTTTATTTACAAGACCTATTTGCATAAGTCTTTAACTTTATTCCTTTATGTCTCTTTCATAGCTGCGTCATCGCTTACGTCATGCTCCATAATTGGTTGTAAGAATTTGTCTTTATGTTGAGTCATCCTTTTGTGTAGAGTCTTCGTCTTTCTCCGTAGATATCGCAGGTGGCAAGTAAATATCTGGTACGTCTTCGTGCTGTTCACAGTATGTACAATGGTGTAGATTATACATGTCCTTAAGTTGTTGACATAATAATTTTTTGGTTGGTTTCGTAAGTTGTCTTCCATAATGGAAACTAATGCCTTGTATAATTATGGAAGACAACTTACGAAACCAACCAAAAAATTATTATGTCAACAACTTAAGGACATGTATAATCTACACCATTGTACATACTGTGAACAGCACGAAGACGTACCAGATATTTACTTGCTACCTGCGACATCTACGGAGAAAGACGAAGACTCTACACAAAAGGATGACTCAACATAAAGACAAATTCTTACAACTAATTATGGAGTATGACATAAGCGATGACATATGGAGCATGACGTAAGCAATGACATAGCTATAAAAGAGACATAAAGGAATAAAGATAAAGACTTATGCAAATAAGTCTTGTAAATAAAATCTTGTGGTAGATAAGAATTAATACGTATTAGTTTACTTTTTCAAGTCTTTGTCCATATGTAGTGAATATGTAACTTTGTCCATATAAGAGATTAGGTTAATATTTATTACTATTTCAAAAAGTCTTGTAAAATAGTCAAGAATGGTAAGAAAAGTTAGATAGTTTTTATTACTTTTCCTTGTAAAAAGATAGGATTTTGTAGTATTTTTGTCCGTATATAATTATTCGAGTCTGTAAAAATATGTAACTTGTCCTAATGAGTCAGCAAAGAGATAAGACGGAATAATTTGAGTGGACAATGGAGCCCAATGAGCACCCGCACTTCGATTATTATCCCTTAAAACTTTACCTATAAATAGAGCCATGTATATTGTTGTAAAGACATCAGCAACTTTCCAACCTTATCAATAATACTCTCTCTTTCATATTTTTTTTTAAGAAGTGTTTTGTTTTAATAAAGTTGGACTCGGTTATAACAAACTAGTAGCATTGAATAATGCAATCAAAATAATCACGGCTTTTGAATGTTGACGAGTGTTATCATATACTTCAAAAATAGTGTATTTGTTAAAAATTTTAATTTGTTTTGTAAAAACATTTTTCTATGAAGATTCATATGAGGGCTAACAACATTTTTGATAATTAGACTGAGTGAATGTTTGAATTAATTTATTTTTAGTAGTTATTGACTTTTACGTATTTCTTTGGTTTTTAAGCACTTTTGTACCAAAGAAAGTCAAAAGTCAAACATCGAATATTCCCAACTTTTTAACTTATATAAGTATGTTAAAAAAGGTCAATCCAGACACTCTGAATATGGCCAAAGCCTGCGCTTGAGCAA
>JAPFFP010000080.1:3491991-3511566 GCA_026153255.1 Solanum medicagineum
GTTTGCAAACTCAATTTTAAAATTTGCCAAAAAAGGTGTATGTTTGAGTTAAATGGGTCAAATTCATTTTCCTCCTTATCTGCGTATTCTTTCATCTCCTGTGAAGATAGGAACCGATATTCAATCATCATTGTCTTCCATAAAGTATAGAACAGTTTTACCAAGTGTAGATACAAGTAAAGCAATGAGTCAATTTTCGTTTACTTCTTCTTCGAGCTCTAATTTCACTCTCTTCTATAATTCTCAGAATTACAATCTTCCAAAGTTTCTTGTTTCCAACCCCTTTAGAACATCCCAAGCATCGCCTTCACATCATATGTTACCTCCCTTATGTTCCCGTGAACCATCTTCCTCATCACCACTTCTCGAAGAAAAGCCAGAAACATCCCAATCTTCTTCTAAGTTTGATCCTCAAGATAGATTTTACAATGATGGAGTTTCTGATGAGATCAGCACTACGAAGAAGTCCTTGGAAGAGTTACTAGTTGTTCGTAGGCCGGTGAAGGAGCCTAACGTGGAAAGTGGTGACGAAAACGGGGAAGTAGTGAGTAACTTGGAGGATTCTCAAGAGGGAAATGATCTTCTGGAAGAGCAACCATCTTCCTTATCATTTCCACTTGATGCTGGCCTTAAGAAATTTGCAAAAAAGGTTCCAATTTTCGAGCCAAGCAGACTGGAATCTGGTTCCGAAGAGAAGCCACTTAAAGTCAATTTAGACTTAGCTCTGTATAAGGCAAAGATTTTGGCTCGAAAGTTTCAGTATGCAGATGCAGAGAAAATTTTGCAACAGGTAGTCATTCGTTGATCCAAAAAATATTACCATTCCTTGTTCTTTTCTCTTGATATCCAGCAGACACTTTGTCATTCATTTAATAATGTTACTGATTTCTGGATCTTTTATGCATGGAGTGTATTGACGTCTGGCCAGAAGATGGGAGATCATACGTTGCTTTGGGAAAGATTTTGAGAAAGCAGTCGAAACTTAATGAAGCCAGAGCTGTTTATGAGAAAGGCTGCCAGGCAACACAAGGAGAAAATCCTTACATTTGGCAGGTTAGTGTTGTAACAGAGGTTATGAGTGTATTTAGTCTTCCCCTATGCCTCCGGACTATACGTTAATCTCGTGCTTGAATAGGAATCTGTTGTAGCCAACAATTAAAACTGTCTGGAGTCTCTATCATAGTATAACAAATACGTTGCTTTTCAAATTTATTGAATCTGTTGTTTTAAGCGCGTACTCGATCTCCCTCTTTTTTGATTTGTTTATCTTACTTTCCTTTTTAGACTATTTCAGAAAGAATGCATCTTTCTTCTTTTTTTGGGGGGGTGGGGGTGGGGGTGGGGCAACTATTCCAACTTTCACCTGACATGTTTAAGATTACGAGATTAAAGGGTGTTTTGTTACATTCTACATATCTTTAGTTTAAGACCACAAAAGTCTTATTTTACTTTCTTAAGCTCCATGCCAAGTCGAGACGAGGATTCCTAGGAAACAACCTCTCTACTTTTATGATGTAGTGATATGCTCTGCCTACATTCTACCCTCCCCAGATCTCACTTGTGGGATTCCACTGGGTATGTTGTTGTAAACTCTGTGCCAAGTCAAAATCAGACAAATAAATTGTAATGGAGTAGTAGTATTTAGTTCTAATGATTTGGCAACCTAAAAAAAAGCCATTTTCCAAATGCAGTAAAGATCATTATAGTACATTATGTGCAGTTTCCTAATGATCTTTAACCCCGTACCCAAAAGAAATTTGGGAATGTGGAACAGCTGATTGATATACAAGCATTAGGATCTTTAACACCGTAAGGTCGTTGTGTAATACTTCTCTAAATGACGTTCAAATTTTCAGATATCAGAGAAGAGAATTTGATCAGTAATTGAAGACTGTGTCTTAACATGGATTAGTGGATTGGTCCTTGTGTCTATTAGATATTCTTAGTGCAAAGAAAGAATTAACTGTAAAGATATCGGGTTCAAGGTCAGAACGTCGGTTTGCAGATGATGTGCCTTTGTTGAAAACAATATGACATAGCACATGTCTTCTTGCATTATCTTTTTCGTATCAGAAAGTTCACCAAACTTACTCCTTTCGACTAGTGCTGGGCTATTCTGGAAAATAGGATGGGTAATTTACGGAGAGCTAGAGAACTATTTGATGCAGCGACAGTTGCTGACAAGAAGCATATTGCAGCCTGGCACGGATGGGCAGTTTTAGAGCTGAAGCAAGGGAATATAAAGAAGGCAAGACATCTTCTTGGCAAAGGCCTCAAGTTTTGTGGAGGTAATGAGTATGTATACCAGACTCTTGCACTCCTCGAAGCAAAAGCAAAACGATATGAAAGAGCCCGCTATTTGTTCAAGCAGGCAACAAGGTGTAACCGAAAAAGTTGTGCTAGTTGGCTGGTAAGAGTTATCCAAAATCTTTAATCTATCTCGACTCTTCTCGAGTGGTTTATGAACATGTCTTTGGTGTATTCTTTATGGTGGTTCTGTATTATCTACTGTAGGCATGGGCTCAACTAGAGGCTCAGTTAGAGAATTACCGTGCCGCGAGGCAGCTGTTTGAGGTTTGTCTTTTCTTAAGTTGATACTTTTCTATCATCATTGACAATTTCCATTGGCATAATACATAAACCAACACTAGCTCAAACTTGATCTTAGCCGGCAAATTAGCACTCCTACTTTGAGAGTGCAGATCTAGATACCTCAACTTCGTTTCAACTGACAATTGAACGCTTCAACTTGTCCCCGCTGTGTCTCAAGGACACCCAAAACTAACGTGACACATGAATTTAGAGGTGTCTAGATGATCATTTTGTAAGTTGGAGTGTTTAGCTGACATAGTGGAATTTGAGCGCTTACTTGCTAGCTAAAACCAAGTTTGAGTATTTGTTTATGTATTATGACTTCCCTTTTCATTTGATGCTTTTCACTTTATTTTCGATTTTATGATTTATTTTTCTTGTAAATGATACTCCTGACAAAGCAGAAAGCAGTTCAGGCCAGTCCGAAAAATAGGTTCGCGTGGCACGTGTGGGGAGTTTTTGAAGCTAATATGGGAAATATTGAACAAGGACGGAAACTTCTTACAATAGGGCACATGGTGAATCCTAGAGATCCTGTTCTCCTACAGTCACTTGCTTTGATAGAATACAAGAACTCAAGTGCAAACCTTGCGCGAGTTTTATTCCGGAGGGCATCTCAACTGGATCCAAGGCATCAACCAGTTTGGATTGTAAGATCTTTCTTTTAATAGTAAAATCTGCTAAGTTCTTAATTTTCAATAGAATAATCGAGTGGACCCGTTTACAATCTTTGGCAAATGAAAGACTCTTTCGAATAGATCAAGCTGTCGACATGGTAAATATAAGATGAAAGACTAAAATAGCTGAATACAATTGATGAACTCCACAGTGAGTGCTTTTTCCGTTTGTTCTCGAAAGTCTTTAAGATAATAGAACTTGTAACTTTAACAACCATGAAAAAGGAACATTCAACAACCGAATACCTAACTTGGTACTGCTTTAGGCTTGGGGTTGGATGGAGTGGAAAGAAGGAAACATTTCCACTGCTCGGGAACTATACCAGAAAGCTCTATCGATCAACTCAACGACTGAAAGTGCTGCACGCTGTCTTCAGGTAATGTTCATTTCTAATCGACACAGTAATTTTCTAGTTTGCTTTTTATAACACATTTTGATGCAAATTGTGGAGGTTATAGTCCATGCTGGCATGCAACTTAATCAGTCGTTTGCTCCAACAAGTCGTCAATTGTGGTTACGTATAATCTTTTCCTCATAGGAATACTAAGAGTTGTTTACTATTTTTAAATTTGTTTTGTAGGCTTGGGGTGTTTTGGAGCAACGAGCTGGAAATCTATCAGCTGCTCGGAGATTATTTAGATCGTCTCTGAACATAAACTCGCAGAGCTATATAACGTGGATGACATGGGCAAATTTGGAGGAAGATCAAGGTAACTCTGTCCGTGCAGAGGAAATTCGTAACCTCTACTTTCAGCAGGTAACTGAGAACTCTCTTTCAATGAGCAAATTTCTAAGCATCATTTTCGATATTCACTGCTAAATCAGTCTTCCTTATATCTTCATTTCTGCCACCTTTACACCATTAAGACGTTTTCGTTTACACAGCGTACTGAAGTTGTGGACGATGAGTCATGGATTATGGGCTTCTTAGACGTCATTGATCCAGCGATTGATAGCATAAAGAGGCTCTTGAATTTAGATCAAAACTCTTATTACAAGGTAAAAGAGTCTACTTCTAATACTACTGCTGGAGACGACGCTGAGGAGAGCACAGAAGAATCAGCTTCCTCCTCCTCAGCTAACGTCAATGACAACAACATAGATACAGGCAGCGGCTTTGATTTAGATGATTTTATCCGCGTAATGCTGTCTCTGGACCCTTCAAAACTGGAAGTTCAGCTCACAACATCTCTTAAGGACCCTCCAAAGATTGTTAGTACTACTAGTGGGGTGTGGCGACCAGCGACAAAAACTAGTAGACTATCAACAAAACTTTGATCTTACAACAACAACAAAATACTCAGTGTAATCTCACAGGTGGAGTCTGGGACGTCAGATGGTGATGTATACTCAACCTTACCCCCTACCTTGTGAAGGTCGATAGGTCGTTTCCGATATGAAGTGTAATTGTTCTTTAGTGGAAATTGCAACATTCATTATATTGTCAAATGAAGAAGTGTTGGACCACAATTTGTAAATTAGTTAGGGAATATTGAGAAAAATTGTATAATTTGAATGTGACATATTCAAATTACCTTGAAAAACACATCTACACATATTATGAGTAGCATTGTATATTATTATTGTGACAAATGCAGTTCATGATAGTCACACTTCATGGTTAAAATTGTAATGCTGGACGATTTGTTGTAAATTTAAAAGAAAATTAAAGAATTAAGATTGTATTTATGAAAAATTTTATTGTTCGAGCAAATAATATGATATTGTAAGATTAATAAGCATAAATTAAAGCAGACGTTCAGTTCACATGTCGAGTGTAGATTAGAAAAGTGATTTACATTTTGGCTATGGTGGCAATAAATAAATTGTTCCTTTTCCTATACTTATCGGAGAATACACCTCAATGGTTCAAATAAAATGACATTGTGAGTATTTATAAAATCAATTCTCGAGAAACTATATGAATTTGTAGACGACTCTGAAACTTATTGCACATACTAGAGGATCTTACAGTAATTATTGATGTAGGTAATGATTTTTTCTTTCTTGATGACCTTCTTATTAATATCGTGGATCAAATAAATAAGATATAATATTTACTTATCAAACATCTAAAGTAAATAAATAATTTTTTATATTATAAAAAAAATATTTTCCCTCTTGCCAAGCACACCACTATTTCAAAATCAAAGGATAAGGGTAGATATCATATAAAGGGAGGAAGAGTTTTGAAGCCACAAATTGTTGATGTTTCTTTCAATTTAATTTGAAGTCATAAAGATCCTTGGGTCCAAATGAAAAAAAAATAATTTATAATAAGGTTATAATATATATAATAAGATGGATATGGACCATAGATTTCTAGTCATTGGCTGTCCAATGGTAGTGAGTCTTAGTGACAAGGTGGCAATTTCTTATGGATAGCAAATAAATGTCATGTCATCAATTTATAAACCTTAGATTTAATATAATAAAAGAAAAAAATGGAATTGCACATAAAATTTAAATTAAAACTCTTTGAAAATATTTAATAAGATATTTGGTTTGCTTTGGTTAGTCTTGATTTTTAAAGTTTGAAAATCGATACTATTTGGTTTGGTTTTGGTGCACAATTTTTCATTTGGAAAATTGAAAAATCGAACTGAACTTGAAACTATCAAACTAAACCGAATCAAAATATTTCGGTTCGATATATGGTGCATACTTTTTCAAAATCGAAAATCGAAGAACCGAACTAAAATCTGCTAAAATCAAATCAAAGAATCGAACGCCCACCCCTATCCAAAATTGAAATGTTTACCTATCAGTTGAAATAAACTTAAGATTTTGTTTATACATTATCCTTAAAATAGACAGGGGAATATATTTGATGCAAAAAAGTAAATAAAAGTATACATCTAGGCACTTCAACTTGGTGTCAACTAACAACTAAACACTCAGTCGCTCCAATTGTGTTTCATAGACACCTGATGCTGACGTGACACATAAATCTAGCGATGTGTAAGTAAACATTTTATAAGTTGCCATGTTCAACTAACACAATAAAAATGAGTTAACATGTCTAAATGTGTTGCATACCCAAAATTGAAATGTCTACTTATCAGTTGAAACAAAATTTAGGCGTATGATTATACATTATATTTGATGCAAAAAATAAAACAAAATAAAAGTATACATCTAGGCACCTCAACTTGGTCTGAACTAACAACTAAATACTCACTCATCCCAATTGTGTTTAGTAGACAATTGATGCAGCTAACGTGACACATAAATCTGGAGGTGTGCAAGCGATCATATGTTAAGTTGGTGTGTTCAACTGGCATAATAAAAATGAATTGACACATCGACCTGAATGTGTGACATACTCAAAATTGAAATGTTTATTTGTCAATTGAAATAAAATTTAACCGTCTTCTTTATACATTATCTTTAAAATAGACAGGGGAATACATTTGATGCAAAAAAAATAAATTAATTAAAGTATAGCACACAAGGTAAAAGAACAACATACAAGTAGACAATCTCATCCATACAATGAGTGAGAGGCTATCTTTCTATTTATCATCCATAATCTCATCCCTTTTCTTCCCTCCATTCATTCATTCATAAACTCCCCTTCATCACTACACACTAACTGTACTGCTGCAATTCTAAAAGAAAACAATGGCTTTGGCTGCTTTCTCAGTAGCCAACTCTTCTCTCCAGGTTCTGTTATTTGACTTGTTCGAGACTGAGGCGTAGTTACGCATATCTTTGTTGATTTGTTGTCTTTTGATTCGACAGGTCAATAACAAAGGATTCTCCGAATTCTCTGGTCTGAAAGCATCATCAGGTCTTCCATTTGGAAGGAAAACTAATGATGACCTGTTCTCTGCTGTTACCTTCCAAACCTTTGCTGTGAGTATTGTTATTCTCCTACTACTACTAGTATTGCATTATAAGACGGTTTAAGTTTTGTGCACCGACGATGTAAAAAGAAATATACACAATCATGTTAGTTTTAAGGTAAGTAAATCTTACATTGTTGGTGTATGCAACTTAAGTTCTTGAAAAAAATTAAGGAAACGAAGAATATGAATCCTTCATGTCTAGCTATGGTCAAGATTTGGTCTAAAATTTGTTTACTGGGCACGGTATTTAAGGGAAAAAAAGGAAAACTTTTAAAACTTGTGGTCTAAAATCATTCTTAGATATTTGTGTGGCCGAGAATCATTAGAAAGGGAATGTTAAAGGTAAATTGTTTCCGATCAGAGTATGGTGACATTCTTTTTGGGACGGATCAAAAAGAAAAATGTGTCATATAAAATGGGACAGATGGAGTACTTGTTTAGTGTTGAATGTTTATTATTGTTCAAGAACAATTTAAGAGAAAAGAAAAAAAAGTAGCCTCCACACAAATATGTTAGTAATTGTTAAAGAAAATTTAGACAACATGAAATGAATGATAACATTGTATAAACATCTAATTTTTACTTCCGACCTCTGTTATGTTGCTCGGACTCTCCCAAAATCCACTACTCTTGGAGTATCCAACATGCACCTGTCAGAATTTTTGAACAGTCGGAGTAACATCGCTCCTTCCAACAATTATGGTCATTGTATAGCAGGATGTTTCTTTGGTGATTGGATGTTTTTCATAAAATGTAGATTGGAGGAGGGAAGAACAAGAGGATGGTAACTCAGGCAAAGTTGAAAGTGGCCATCAATGGATTTGGGAGAATCGGAAGGAACTTTTTGAGGTGTTGGCATGGTAGAAAAGACTCACCCCTCGATGTCATTGCCATCAATGACACTGGTGGTGTCAAGCAAGCCTCTCACCTTCTCAAATATGACTCCACCCTTGGCATATTTGATGCTGATGTCAAGCCGGTTGGCACTGATGCCATCTCTGTCGATGGAAAAGTCATCAAAGTTGTCTCCAGCCGCGACCCCCTCAACCTCCCTTGGAAGTAAGTTCTTTCATACTAACATGTAACATAAAGGATTTAAGTTGTATACGTTCACATATAGTGTAGCAAAATTTACATTATACATTTGTAGCTTAACCGGTTATAGTGGGTTAGTTTTCATCTTTTCTCAAGTAAGAACTTCGCCTTACTATATTTTTGTTATCTAGACTTGGTTTTTAAGGACGACTAGTGTAAAAAATTCTTTAGACTTTCAAATTTCGATGTATATAGTTTCAAACTATCACAAAATAGCAATAGACTTTAGTGCACCTGAGGAACCATAAAACTCTGTATTATGATTCAGGGAACTCATATTATCAGTTGCCTAAACAGAAATAGTAGTTCTAAGTTTTAATAGCCATGAGCTATAGAGTTGACGGTAAAAACACACCTGAACTATCACAGTTTTACAAGTTTCATGCCTCAACTATCGACTGTTCTATTTACATACTTAAACTGTCACTTTTTTGAGATGCCTAATTAACATCTAAACTGTTGTTCAAAATGTTCTGTAATTTGTTCAGAGATCTTGGGGTTGATTTGGTCATAGAAGGTACTGGAGTGTTTGTCGACCGAGAAGGGGCTGGGAAACACATCCAGGCCGGAGCCAAGAAGGTGCTCATCACTGCTCCCGGAAAAGGTGACATCCCTACTTATGTTGTCGGTGTCAACGCTGACCTCTACAGTCCTGATGAACCTATCATCAGCAATGCTTCTTGCACCACCAACTGCCTTGCTCCTTTCGTCAAGGTTCTTGACCAAAAATTTGGTAATACATCTTGATCTAGTTATATATGAACATAACTAGTCTATAATGTCAGTGTATATAACTTAAATCTCTTTCGTTATCATAGGCATTATCAAGGGAACAATGACAACTACTCACTCTTACACCGGTGACCAAAGGCTTCTTGATGCAAGCCACAGGGATCTTAGACGTGCACGAGCTGCAGCACTCAACATAGTTCCAACCTCAACTGGTGCTGCTAAGGCTGTGGCTCTTGTCCTGCCAAGCCTTAAGGGGAAGCTCAACGGCATTGCCCTCCGTGTCCCCACCCCTAACGTCTCAGTTGTGGACCTTGTTGTGCAAGTCTCCAAGAAGACATTTGCCGAGGAAGTGAATGCTGCATTCAGGGAGTCTGCAGATAAGGAACTCAAAGGCATTCTCGAGGTCTGCGATGAACCACTCGTGTCAGTTGACTTCCGGTGCAGTGACGTCTCATCAACCGTTGATGCTTCACTCACTATGGTCATGGGAGATGACATGGTTAAAGTTATTGCTTGGTATGACAATGAATGGGGTTACTCACAGAGGGTGGTTGATCTTGCTGACATTGTTGCAAATCAATGGAAATAAAATTATTATGAAAAGAGGAAAGCAGTACTATATATGAAATTGTGACTTGAATATATTTTCACCTTGTTTGTAGATTATTATTCCTTTTTGAAAATTGTAATGAGAACTAAAACAATTTTCCACCTTGTGAAATCTCAGTTCAATAAAAGTTCCCTTTCTACTTATTACTCCCCCCGTTTCAATTTATTTGTCTAGGTTTGACTTGACACGGAGTTCAAGAAAGTACACAAGGCTTTTGAATTGTGTGGTCTTAAATAAGATATGTATAATATACCAAAATGTTCTTTAATCTTGTGGTCTTACACATGGAATGTGGAAAGTTGAAAACAAGAAAGAGACTTTTTGTATTTGAAATGGACTGAAAAAAAGAAAGTAAGACAAACAAACTAAAACGGAGGAGTACGAGATATTTTGTAGTTCAACATTGTGTAATCAAGTGATATGTTGCTCGAACTCTTAAAAAACATGTAAGATGTGTGTCGGATCCTCTAAAAGCTATGTATTTTTGAAGGATCTGACACACGAAAAACAACATTTTTTGAAGTCTGATAGAAGAAAAAACTTATTATACTCAAAGGTAACTACAACAAAGACACGGTTAATTATATAACTAGAAAACAGTGATATTTTCAACGTGCTCCTGAATTTTTTTCTGATTTCAGAAGAGCTTCCTTGATAGAGTACAATTGGGAAACAGTTTCAGTGATGTTCATTCTTTCAGCTGCAGAATATGCAGAACAAGCAACCCCGACTCGAAGAACAGAAGCCAGATACTCCTTATTCTGGTAGATACTTGTGTTTTTACCTTTCTCGTCTTCGTTACTTCCATAAATAAGTGAGAGATCTATGACTTCAACAGCTCCATTAAGCAATGCATGTTTAGCAAAAGTTGGAAGGTCTAAACCATCCCTAAACATTCCATCAGTAGGCCTTTTTCCAGTGAACATTTCTAGCAAGAGGATCCCGAAGCTGTACACATCACCACAAGTCGATAGCTCGCTTCCCATCCCATATTCTACAATTGACAAACAAAAAAAAAAAAAGAAAAAAAGAAACAATAGCTTTCTTAATAGGAACATGACATAGTATGCCTTTGGAGAGTGCACATCTAGACACCCGAACTTTGTCTCAACTGACAATTAAATACTCCAACGCGTCTCCATTGGGTCTTGTGGACATCCGATGCTGACGTGACACATAAATTTTGGAGGTGTCTGGATGACCATATTGTAAGTTGGAGTGTTCAATTGACACAACGGAGACGAGTTGAGGTGTCCAAATGTGCATTCTCAAAGTTGGAGTGTTTAAATGTCAGGCGAACCAGGTTTGAGTATTTGATTTTGTGTTATGCCAAAGAAAACCTGTTACCTGGAGCAGTATAACCGATTGTTCCTCTAATGAGACTAGAGCTTCCTTCTGAAATAGAAGAATTTTGTGCAGTTGGTTGAAGGAACTTTGCCAATCCAAAATCACCTATGTGCCCGACCAACTGGTTGTCTAGAAGAATGTTGCTTGGCTTGAGATCACAGTGAACTATGGGAGTCTCGCAGTGGTGATGAAGATAATCGATTGCAGAAGCAACATCGATAGCAATGTTGAGCCTTTGAAGAAAATTCAGCCTTTTCATTTCAGCTGCCTGGCTTGTATCTTCATCAAGTGGACCGGGATGTAACCAGTCTTCGAGGCTTCCATTATCCATAAACTCGTAAACCAAAGCCTTGAAATCATTCCCTCGATAGTCAACTCCTGAACAAGCCGTGAGAACCTTGACCAAATTTCGATGTCTTATGTTTCTCAAAACTTCACACTCAGCCATAAAGCTTTTGGAAGCTCCATGTCGCGACAGGGTTAGCACTTTCACCGCGACAACTATTCCTCCATCGAGAGTTCCTTTATAAACAGATCCATAGCTCCCAGCACCAATCAGGTTGACTTCAGAGAATCCATTGGTAGCTCGAAGCAAACTTTGGTACGACACATTTATGAATGACTCACCAATTGAACTTGAAACAGGCACCCTTTTAGGTTTCTTTAACAAGAAACGAAAGAGCAAAATGACAAGCATACCAAGTCCCAGTATACCAAAGACAATGGCGATGACAATCTTGAGGATAAACCTCGAACCAAATTTTTTCGATCTTTTGATATTACATTCCGGAAGATGCATATCAGGCACACCCCCACAAAGTTTTGGATTCCCAATGATTGATACTGCACTTGCATTCTTAAAGACGCCTTCATTTGGTAACACTCCTTCGAAATCATTGAACGATAAATTCAAGAGTTGAAACTTGAAATCTTTCAAGTATTTTGGTATTTGGCCAGACAAATTATTTCTCGAAAGGTCTAAAACATGGAGACCTCGTAAAGAACTGAAAGGCGGAATAGTCCCTTGAAAGAAGTTCCCTTTCATGTCTAAGGCTTCTAGTCTCACACAGCTACCAATGGTACTTGGGATTCTACCAGTCAAGTTATTTACAGAGACGTTAAGATATTCAAGATTTATCATTTTTCCGACTTCAAGAGGAATGAAGCCATCTAAATGGTTCTCAGAGATGTCGACCGCCACTAAGGAAGAGAGAGCAAAAAGTTCCTTAGGTATCTGTCCTATCAGGTTATTTTGAGCAACATATATTTCAATCATGTACTTGCAGTTTCCTAAACTAGCTGGTATCTCACCGGCGAGCTTATTATCGTGCAGGAGGAGGATGGATCCGACACTAAGATTTCCTAAGGACGATGGAATATTCCCTGAAAATCTATTCATGCCCAAATCCAAAATCTGCAGTTTGTAAACTTTCCCAAAGTTGACTGGAATGGTACCAGTAAGTAAGTTTTTCCTCACCTGAAATTCTTCCACGTTGACGAACTTCCCAATCTCAGCTGGTATGTTACCGCGTATTCTGTTGAATGACAACTGCACAACCTGAAGCTCAGTTGAAAGATTTCTGAAGGATGCAGGCAGAACCCCTCCAAAACTATTGGTCTGAATCTCCAAAATTCTGAAACGAGACGCGTTAGTCAGATAGGTGATGAAACTTAAATCATCTGGTTCTCCAGTTCCAAGATGATTCCATGGAATTGTTAACTGTTGAAGCTCATTCAGGTTCTCAAGACTCGGTACACTTCCTGTAAGTTTATTATCTCCAGCTAGAAAATACATTAGCTTTGATGAATTGGACAATGTAGATGGGATAGATCCAGAAATGTTGTTCCCACCGATGATAAATAATTCAAGATTCGGGAGTGTGATTCCCAAACTTGAAGGAAGAGTACCTTGGATATGGTTCATTCCAACATCAAATGTTGTGAGGGAAGATATGTTGAAGATTTCGTAAGGGATAATACCTGTTAAATGATTTACAGCTACTCCGAAACTTTCTAAGTTTTTCAGCTTCCCAAATGAGTCAGGGATTTTCCCCTGAAGATTATTCAATGGAGCATAGAATCCACTCAATGATGTTAAGTTTCCAAATGAAGAAGGGATTTCACCTGTCAAGTTGTTTCGACTTAGTAACAAGTACTCGAGCTTGGACAAGGCGCCTAGCTCCGGAGGAAGGCTTCCAACTAACTTGTTACCTCCAAGGACAAGAGATTCAAGATTTGAGCACCTCGATAAATTTGAGGGAATATGTCCATGAAATGAGTTGTTACCAAGATACAATTGTTGTAGCCTTCTCAAATGACCAATCTCCGAGGGGATTTCACCACGGAAGCTATTGTTTGACAGGTATAGAGACCTAAGGAAACTCATGTTCCCAATGAAGGGTGACAAAGGACCATCCAATTTTTGGTTCGCAACATTTAGTTGAATGACTCTGCCATGTTTACGACCACAAGTGACACCAGGCCAACGGCAAAAGTGTGTGGATGCATTCCATGATTTCATATATCCAAAAGGGTCCATTATAGCTCCTTTGACTGCAAGTAGTGCTTGCTGGTCTATGTCATTGCCATGGCAAACTGCCATAGAAAAACAAACAAAAGTTGTAATGAAGAATAGAAGAGAACTCCTACTATTTACTAAAAGATTGGAGGAGAACAACTTTGACTCCATATGTGAATTCAGAAGCATAAAAAATTTGGTAGTGTTTTTTCCTCTGAACACTGGAGAATATATAGAGGAGGCCAACAAGCTATGTTATTCCTTCTGTATTCGAAACACTACCAGAAACAGTAAATTAAGAACCAAAATTATATAAAACTATCTGAGTCCACAAAATTCACTGTGAGTCCTTAAGAAATTTATCCCTCACTGTACATAGGGTTGTGGATTATTTCCTCGCAAGATAAAACAAATAACCTATTACAAAAGCAGTGATACCTCAAATTTACGTAATTTCAGTGAACTGAAAACTCAGCAATAGATTCACACGCAGACTCAAATTTTTATCCGTAAGAGAATGTATGCAAAAGAGGAGGAAAAATTCAATATATGAAAAATGCAAGAAGTCTCTATATTTATAGCCAATGTTGGGTGCGAATTCACCTGAAGATGTCTGTTCAAAAAAAACATTACGCACGAAATTTGAAAGTAAGTTAACCTAATAAATTTTGTGAATTAACTTAATTAATAAATAATCCTAAATTAATTTTATTAATAAATATTTATGAATTATAATGATACACTAATTTGAGATTAATTAAATAAATTTTGTCCAAAAAATTTATGAATCAATCATTTGTCGAAGCTGAAGCCAAGCGATGATAGTGCAAGGGGGTCCTCTCTACTTGACTCTTTAAGAGTCAGAGGAAGTATTTCCTAATATAACGACAAAATTTTTCCTCTTTTCTACCAATGAGGGAGAAATGACTCTTCATTTACCCTTTAGTTGATTTCCCCAACAAGCTACACATACGCGGGGCTAGTGTGCCAATTACGGGTTTGACAAAACTCAGTAACTACAACATTTATGTTAAAAATAAAAAAAAAAATCACTTGATATGTATCAAGAATCTAGTAATTTCTTTTAAAAAATCTAGAATCCACAAACTCAAAATTCTAGCTCTGCCTCTGGCTAAACAACTTACTATGAGTACACAAACATGACAAGTTGGTAGAGAAAATATATGATGTTATTTGAAGCAACTAGACCAATCATATTTTATCTTGCAAATGCATAATGACTAATGGACAAGTTAACTATGATGTAATTCCCTAGGTCAAGCTTATTAAAATCTGCTAAAACTTAGTTTCAACTTGTTATAAGATAATTTAACTTGATTATTAGTACTTATTCATGATAAGTTGACTATGATGCAATTTCCAAAGTCAAAATTTTAGAATATGCTAAAAACTAAGGGTGTGTTTGGTGTGGCCGGAAAATATATATATTTTCCCTTTTTCCATGTTGGGTTCGTCAAGATTCTTCAAAAAATATTTTCTCTAGAGAAACGTAAAATGAGAAAAATGACTTGCTAGTAAAAACAAGGTCTACAAGTGACATTATTTTCTAAGAAAACGAAAAATGAAGAAAATGATTTATTAGGAAAAATTAGTTTTGCAAGTGACATTTCCCCAATCATCCACAGTACACACCTTACCTCATCCCCACCTCTCATAACATTTCACAAAATTATGTACCATATATTTTGCTTGCTACCAATATCAAATAAAAACATATTCAATAAAATTTCATAAATAGAGTCCGGAGAGAGTAAAAATATACGCAGACCTTACCACACTATCAAAAGATAGAGATGCTATTTTGAAAAATCCTCATCTCAAAAATATCATCCCATTTTGCTTATGTACCAAAACAAGAGAATAAGTTAGAAAATAACTTATTTTTTAGGAAAACTATTTTCTTTCCTACCAAACGCACCCCTGGCTCTCAACTTATTTTAAATAGTCGAACTTGATTATCACTTTCTAATGAAGCATCCTTGTTGGAGAAAAGTAAGACCTAAACTATATAAAGTAGGATCCCTATATTTTTTTTATTTTTCACTCGAGATTCGTGCCATGTAGTGTCCCATTTGAGGGAAGCACTTCCTAACAACGATTTTTACATTCTCAGAATTCGAACTCGAGACCTCTGATTAAGGAAGAAACACCGTTGCACTACATCCTTTGGCGGTTGTGGGATCCCTATATACCTCACTATAATAAGGTATATTCTCTTTTTGAGTCTTTTTAGTAAACAAAAAAAAAAAAAAGAAAGAAAAGAGTACTATGAGGAAATAAAGTTGCAAGTCAAAAGAACTTGGTATCTTATATAGAAAAAGAAAACAAGTTGCATGTGAAAAATGAAATCAATTTTGAAACTAATTTAGAAAAACGATTTTTTTTCTATTAATTAATTAAACACTTAAGCTCTAATACAAGCATGGATAAGCATAATGACAGCTTATATTGTCATTTTATATATCTGATCTACCAGAATTAAATCTCTTATAGAAAAGGCGACAGAACTAAATAAAATATTAATTTACAAATAAATTTAAAAAATCAATTCTCTTAAAATTTTAGGGTGTGTTCAAAGCTAAGAAAAATATTTTCTAAAATATAAGTCATTTGTTACTTATTCTTTTATATTGGTAAGTAAAAAAATATTATTTTAAAATTATTTATATGTTATCTAGACAAATACGATGAGAGTAAGGGTGTCGACTGACGATAGCCTTAGTTTGAAGATGAGATTGTGTTAAAGGTGAATAAAACACAATCAACATAGAATACTACTTGTGTAACTTATTTTAATCATTTTTAAGAAACTTGTTTGTCCAAAATGTTTAACCAGAAGCACACGAAAAAAATTAAACAATATATTTTCTAATTCTTTGTAACAATAAACTCCATTTTCTTTTCCTAATTTTCCACCTTAGAAATTCTCAAAAATTGATTTAAGTGGGGCATTTTACCAAAAGAAAACTTAGTATAGTTCACCAACAAAAGCTCACAAAACTTAGTATCACAAATATTTTTGGTGATGTTTCAGATACATGACCACAATCCATCAACTTCATGGTCAGCAGAAAGCCATCGTCGGAGACTAGAGAGACCAAGGGGTGACGATGGTTGAAATATGTATTCGACAAAATATACACATGTATCTGATTAAAAGTTGATGAGTTCATGTATCTGATAATGTGTATATGCATCTGAGTTAAAATTATATGCATTTATATAAAAAGATTTTTGATGCTCATATAAAAGGGAAGAAATTTAAAATTTTTGAACTTTCGTCGAAGAAATTCAAAATTCATGAAGAATGCATGATTTGCTCCTACGTTAATGTGTTTTAGCTTCACATAATTAGATGTATGTGCATAGTACATCAAGATACATTTATTTGAACGCACGATATACATGTATCTTAGGACCAAAATGGGATAAGAATTATAATATCTGAAACTCTAATTAACCCTCAGGGAGAAGCTAGAGGTGGCCGCAGCGCAAGATAAGGGAAGTGTGACTGCTTTGGTTTGGACATGTGCAGAGAAGGAGTATCGAGGCCCCTGTTAGGAGGTGCGAGAGGTTAGATTGAGAGGATACGCGGAGGGGTAGAGGTAGACCGAAGAAGTATTGGGGGAAGGTGATCAGAGAAGATATGACAAAACTTCATCTCACCGAGGGCATGACCTTAGATAGAAAAGAGTGGAGGTTGCGTATTAGAGTAGAGTGCTAATAGGCTAGTACGGGTAGGTCGTAAATTGACTTTGTGATATAGTAGGTTAGTAGGAGTAGTGATGTCTTCACATCGTATGTTGTCATTATTAGTCCTATATTTGTTTACTCGTAGTGTGCTTACATTGCTTGTATATCTTGTGTTGTCATTTTCCATTTTCATATGTTAATTTTATCGTATTTACATAATATCATGTGTTTTTCCTTATTAGTCATCATTCTATTTCCTTTTCCCCATATCTAGTTTATTCTGCTTATGGATTTTTGAGACGAGGGTTCCAAGAAATAGTCTCTCTACTTCTACCAGGTAGTAGTAAGGCCTGCGCATATTTTATCCTCCCCAAACGTGGAATTCCACTAGTGAGGTTTATGTTTGCCGTTTTTCTAATGCGTGGACTCCCATTGACTTGTTTCTGGACTATACAAAATATATACATATGATTTTATATTTATTTTTCTTAATAAAACAATGCAATTAATTGACTGACCAAATAATATAAAGATACTTTTCTTTCTTTCTTTCTTAAATAAAGAAAATTGGCTGACTTTATCAATCAAATTCACCTTTCTTCTTGTGCTTTTGCCTTTGTAAAGTTGGCCAATGTGGAAATCACAACCATTCACCTTTATAAGTCTGTTAAAATAATTTTAACAACCAAATAATTCATAATTTATTTTTACTGTCATCTATCAAAGGAAAAACCTTTTTACTATCTGTTTTCACATTAATTTTTTCGTAACTTATTTTCCTCCTCAGCGTTGATCTGCTTTCATATTTGTGAAATAGTAATCTCTTTTAATGCTATATATAGTGGAGTAACTTTGATCAGTCATTGGCAATACCACACATACAAATTTGTGTTAGTGCATATGGAGAAGCACATTTTCTTATTGATACTTCTCTTTCTAATTCAATTTTCTATGTCAATAGCTTCCTCAAATGAGACTGATCAACAAGCTCTACTAGCTTTCCAAAATTTTGTTACGAGTCCTCGTCATTTTTTGGCCAATAATTGGACCAAAAATACTTCTTTTTGCTCTTGGTTCGGTGTCACTTGCAGTTCCAAAAGGCAAAGAGTCGTGGCCTTGGTTCTTCCTAATTTGCAACTTCAAGGAACAATTTCCCCATCTTTGGCCAATTTATCATTTCTTAGAGAGCTCAATCTCGGGAACAACAACTTCCGTGGTGGTATTCCTTATGGACTTGGCCACTTGCCTCGCTTGCGAGTGATTGATATTCAAAATAATCATCTCATCGGAAAAATACCAACAAGTCTATTTCAACACCAGAGAGTTCAAGTGATTTCATTGGCTTTCAATGAACTTAGCGGAGAAATATGGAGCGGGCCATGGTATGTACCTGAACTCAGAGGCCTGGATCTCACCAAAAATAGCCTCACGGGTATCATCCCTCCTTCAATTGGAAATGCCACAAAATTGATGAACTTCTATTTGGACGGGAATAGAATCAACGGTAACATTCCAATGGAGATCGGTTATCTTAGCCAACTTACAGAGTTGTCCTTGATGGATAATCAATTGACAGGTTCCATTATAGCAACGCTGTTTAATATCTCGTCACTACTTTCCTTATCTCTGCTTAATAATAGTCTATCTGGTCCTCTCTTGCTTGGTGAAGGGAATATTGGGTCAAATCTGGAGATATTAACTGTATCTTTCAACCATATTTCTGGTCACATTCCTTCCAACATATGCCAACTCACACAGCTCAAAGCTTTGTCCATTTCTTTCAACAACATAACTAGAGAAATACCCAGAAATATTGGTTGTTTATCCAAACTCGAGAAGTTCTTCACTGGTGATAATCCAATAATAGGGACTATTCCCACTTCATTGGGAAATATTTCCACTCTGCAATATCTTTACTGTCGAAACAATCGTATGGTGGGGCAAATTCCTCCGGAATTAGGAAAGCTATCAAATTTGAGGCAGGTAAGCTTTGAGGGGAATTCTAATCTCATTGGCCAAATTCCAGAGGATATTTTAAACATATCTTCTTTGAAAATTATTGGTTTCAGTTCCAACAACTTCTCGGGGAGAATTCCAACCACTACAGGTCTTCATCTTCCTAACCTTAAAGAACTTGACTTTTCAGACAATCAGTTAGAAGGGGAAATTCCACTGTTCATAACAAATGCTTCCAAGCTTCATATACTGTCACTAGAGAACAACTTTCTCACTGGAACTATTCCAACTAATTTGGGGAATCTTCGTGAGCTGCGAATACTGCTCCTATATCATAATCATTTTATCAATGAACCAAGAGAGCGTGAGTTGCGATTCTTCGACTCTTTGGCAAACTGTAGGATGTGTTGGAAAAGTGGCTCATTTCCAAGCCATCATTTGAATAGTTTCCAAGCCATCATTTGAATAGTTACCAAGCCATC
>JAPFFP010000080.1:3535322-3548161 GCA_026153255.1 Solanum medicagineum
CAATTTATATGTACCCTCCGACCACAGTTAAGCACCGTGCACTTGCTTTGACTTAATTAATTTACGGGGTCTAACACTTACTCCCTAAACAACATTAGCAACTTGAAAAACCTTAGCAGTCTCATCTTGTGTAGCAGAGATGGTAAAACATTCCCAGCTCTTGAATTTCTTAATTCTTGTCAGAATCTCCAGAAATTATTTTTACACGGGAGAATAGAGGAACTGTCTCTATTTCCAAATTCAATCACAATGATGCTTCTTTGGGACTCAAAACTCACGGAAGATCTGATGCCTATTTTGGGAATGTTGACAAACCTAGGAATCTCGATTTGATTAGAGCTTATGAAGGAACAGAAATTACTTGCAATGATAAAAGCTTCAGTGAACAGGAGGTCCTTTATCTTGAGCATCTTGAGAACATAACAATATGGTATTTAGCCACAAGTACCATGCCTATGATTAAAGATCTTGGTATCAAAGTGTGTCCAAAGCTGAACGACATTCCTAGCAGAACGAAAGACGTGAAGCCTTTGAAGGGAGGAGGCTTCTTCTCTCTATTTCCTCTCTTTTTATTTTTTCCATAAGACATGACATAAGTTAGATGTAATGGTTGAAATTTAATTGACTTATGCAAATAGAGAGAGAAGAAATGGTCAATTAAATCTTATCATCAAATATAACTTATGTCATGTGTCAGTCATCAAACTAGGAACTTAGGAAAAATGGAGAGAAAAGTAATAGAGAGAAGTCATGTCCCCTTTGAAGCATATACATAGTTTTCTTTCATTATAGCAAAGGTAAATATACAAACAATATTTGGGTGAAATAGGAGAAGGAGCTGTCACTCAAAGATATTCACATTGGGCTATTGAAGCATCAATCAAGTTTTTTCATTATTTCAACATTCAATCGATTTTTCAATGTTTCATTTCTTTTTGTTTTTGGCTTGTTTTAGTGTGTGGAATGATTTTGTAGATTTTTTCTTCGGATTCTATGCCGAAATGATTTTGTAATGATTTTATCAATGAAAAAGGATTAAAATGTTCTTAAATTATTTGAGATAAATTAAAATGCCATTGTTTTCAATAATTTGGTTAAAAAATGATCGTATTGTTGCTAAATGGTTAGAAATGCCCTTTTTCAAATAAACATATTCTTTTTTTCCTCTTTTCTCCTTCTGATCAATTTGACTAATTTTCAAAGCTAAATCAAATTAAATTAATTTAATATTTTTAAATAACTCTTAAAAATTTCTAATAAATAGAATATATTTTATTTCTTAATATTTTTGAATTAATATAAGATAATATTTTTTAATTAAAAAAATCTCATTAGAAAAATAAACGAAATAATATATTTATTTGAAAAAGATGATCTTTTGTCCAGTTATCCAAAAACTCAAAGGTGTTACTCTTCCCCTCTACACTTTACTACTGGAATCAATTAATTCACTTGGCGTATTTATTTTAAAGTAGTAACTTAAAATACAAGTCCCTCAATTTATGTTAATTGAGCTGACCTACGAGACTTCTATTTACCGAAACACTTTTGATTTTTATTTTCTTAAAATTTTCTGATGGATCCAAATTTAAATAGAATTTACCTGTCAAAGAAAATCTAAATTCTTCAACACAAATAAAATCGAAATAAGGGAACAAAGATAAATTGTTTCATAAATCATACTAACCTATTGCCAGATTTGATTTCACAATTTAAAAGCAATTACACCATGCATGTCCATTAATTGTAATATGGATCCTCCATCTTAATTATATTTATAACATTCAAATTCGATATATAAACTTCAAATTCGATCTCTGCCTCGATCTGAAGTCCTTAGAACCCAATAATAATACTCGTTCAGCTAATCAATTAGAGTTTGTGTACCAAAGGGTGTATCAGAGGCCATTATTAACTCATCAAAGCTTGAAGGTCAAGAAGCCACGGAAAAGAATAATCAGTAAAAGAGGTAGCTGAGTCAACTTTGCTTGTGAACATTTCTGGTGAACAAGGATTTGTACGGAGAACTTAAAATGTGCAGGTTGAATTGAATATGAGTGAGTTGAAAACAGATCAGACAAAAAGGGAAAAAATGGCTATATGAGGAGACCAAATAAAAACAAAAGGGAGAGAATGCCTGTCCCATTATATTGAAAAATAGGAATTCGTCAAAATTCCTTCTTGTATTTATTCATCTCTTGTAATTGAACACTTAAAATTTTAGTCTTTTTAAATTACTGAATTCTAAACTTATATTTTTTCGGTTCCTCTTTGTTGAACTAAATTAGATAACTATTAGTGAGCAGTACCAAATCTTCTGGACATAAACTGGAAAGTTCTTAACAAATTTGACTTGACCTAAAATGATACCATCACAAGAATGATTTTACTCTACTGAGAAAAAGGGCACGATCTGAAAATTATGGCCATAAGCTAAAACATCACTAGGGTAATAGAAAGGAGATGTTATGTAGTAATCGTAGCCATCGCAAATATGATTCACGTCTTTGGTATTTGGTTAAAACTCTTCTCACAAAACAACAAAACTAAAACATTCTAATTATAAAGAGTGTGCATGGTTAAAACTCTCATTTCAGTTTTATGTATGTATACTGGAGCATAACTTCTTAATACCTTTTGACTTGCGATTATTATTTTCTTATGTTCACTTTTGGAGAGGATATATACTTTTCTTTATCATTAACCTCAGCTCTTTTCATTTTTCTTTTTCTTCTCTGTTAAGAGAGAATGTATACTTTTCTTTGTCATCAACCTCAGTTCTTTTCTTTCTTTTCACTGTTAAAGAGAGAATATATACTTTTCTTTGTCATTAACCTCACTCTATCATCTTTGTACAACATAAGTGTTGCTTTAGACTTTATCGTCATGTTCATCTGTTGCCTTTAAATATTCAATTCCAAGACAACAACATTCATCTGTTATCAAACTCAATCTAATGCTCCAATATTTATTTCCATATAGACAACCTTCTTTTATATTGATTTACATACAACGAAAAGTAGTATTTCTGAAGATGGCTGATACCTTTGTGTCATTTGCAGTTCAAAAATTGAGTGATTTCCTCATACAGGAAATTTCCCTGCGAAGGAGTCTGAGAGATGACGTTAGATGGCTGACAAATGAGCTACTCTTCATACAGTATTTCCTTAGATATGCAGAACAAAAGCAATGTGGAGACCAAAGAGTTCAATAATGGGTGTTTGAGATCAACTCTATTGCTAATGACGTCATTGCTATACTCGAGACTTATAGTTTCGAGGCTGGTAAAGGTGATGATGATGGATTTTCTAGTAGTCTCAAGGCTTGCATTTGCATAAGTAGGAAGGAGAAGAAATTCTACAATGTTGCCAAGGAGATCGAATCACTTAAGCAATGAATCATGGATATCTCTCGCAAACGAGAGATTTATGGTATTACAAATATCAATAATAATGCAGGAGAAGGGCCAAGTAATCAGTCTGCCATGGTTACAACATTGAGCAGAACTAACTCATATGTGGATGATCAGGATAACATTTTCGTTGGACATAAGGATGATGTAGAAATATTGCTATCTGAACTTCTCAAAGCTGAGCCTCGTCGAAGCGTACTCTCCATTTATGGAATGGGTGGGTTAGGAAAGACCACTCTTGCGCGAAACCTCTACAGCAGTCCAAATATAGTTTTTAGCTTCCCTACACGTGCTTGGATATGTGTTTCTCAAGAGTACAACACAATGGATCTCATCAGGAATATCAAAAAATCAATCAAAGGTCTCACCAAAGAAACTTTAGAGTTGTTGTAGAGGATGACAAGGGGAGATCTAGAAATTTACCTCTGTGATCTTTTAAAAGAATGCAAATACCTTGTGGTGGTTGATGATGTATGGCAGCGAGAAGCATAGGAGAGTTTGAAAAGAGCATTCCCTGAAAGAAAGAATGGCAGCAGAGTTATTATTACCACGCGGAAACAGAATGTTGCTGAAAGAGCAGAAAACAGAGGTTTTGTCCATAAACTTTGTTTCCTATGCCGAGAAGAAAGTTGGGATCTCTTTTATAGGAGATTACTTGATGTTCGGGCAATGATTCCAGAAATGGAAAGGTTAGCTAGAGATATGGTGTACAAGTGTGTAGGTTTACTTTTTGCAATTGTTGTATTGAGTGGACTACTTTTGCATAAAAAGGGGCTAGACGAATGGCAAAAGGTGAAAAACCACCTTTGGAAGAGCATGACGATGACTCTATTGAAATCTCCAACATATTATCATTAAGCTACAATGAATTCTCAATTGCGCTCAAGCAATGTTTTCTGTACTTTGGTATTTTTAAAGAGTTCTATGTTGAAATACTAATACAGTTGTGGATGGCGGAGGGTTTCATACCAAATAGAGAAGAAAGAATGGAGGATGTTGCTGAAGGCTTCTTGGATGAGCTAATATGACGAAGCTTGGTTCAAGTGGTTGGAATAGTTGGGGAAAAAGTTATTAAATGCAGGGTTCACAATTTACTACATGATCTTGCTGTAAAAAGGCATTGGAGGTTTCTTTGACATTTATGATCCAAGAAAGCACTCCATATCCTCTTCATTTATCAGACATGTCATTCATGGTCAAGGAGAAAGGTACCTCTCACTTGATCTTTCCAATATGAAGTTGAGCTCAATTATGTTCATCGATCGTCATTTTTGTAACATAAGTCTTATAAAGTTCCATAATGTATTCCGACATCTATATGTGTTGTACTTGGATATTGAAGGTGGTATTATACCTCATGCCATTGGGAGTTTGTATCACCTAAAGCTCTTAGTTTTGAGAGGTATCATTGATCTTCCCTCCTCCATTGGTAATCTCAAGAATTTACAGACACTTTGTGTCTATGCACCCTCATGCCAACTACCCCCTAAGACAGCTGACCTAATAAATTTGAGACATTTAGTTTCTTTGTATTCAGAACCTCTGAAACGTGTAAGCAAACTCACTAGTCTTCAAGTTCTTAAAAGTATCCATTGTGACCAGTGGAAAGATGTTGACCCTGTTGATTTAGTCAATCTTAGAGAGTTAGGGATGGATGATATTACCAATTCTTACTTCCTAAACAACATTAGTAGCTTGAAAAACCTTACTCTCTATTCTTGTTTTGTAAAAATAATGAATCATTCCCACCCGTTGAATTTCTTAATTCTTATCAAAAGCTCCAGAAATTAAGGTTGGATGGGAGAATGGAGAAACTGCCTCTGTTTCCAAATTCCATCACAGTGTTGCTTCTTTGGAACTTAAAACTCAAGGAAGATCCGATGCCTATTTTGGGAATGTTGCCAAACCTAAAGAATCTCAAATTGATGAGTGGAGCTTATGAAGGAAAAGAAATGATTTGCAGTGATAACAACTTCAGTCAACTGGAGTTCCTTTATCTACATGCTCTTTCAAACCTAGAAAGATGGCATTTAGCCCCAAAGGCAATGTATATGATTAAAGGTCTTTATATCAATAAATGTCCAAGTCTAAAAGAGATTCCTGAGAGAATGAAAGATGTGAAGCATATACAATGTCTTATTTCATGATACCAAAGGTAAATATACAAACAAATCCCAATCCTACATAAATTATTGATTCTTTTTGATAAATAGTACTATTTGGGTGAAACAGGAGAAGAAGCTATCACTTGAAGACATTCATATTTATGAAGTTAGGGCTATTGAAGCATCATTCACTATTTCAACTTTCAGTTGGTTTTTCAATGTTTCATTTCTTTTTGTTTCTAGCTTGTTTTAGTGTGTGGTATTGGTTTCAAGAGAACTTCTTTTGGGGATTCTATGAAAGAAAGAATTTATCATCATCTAAATGTAAATTAATGACAACATTTGGATAATAATATTCTCTTTTCGTCTTATTTTATGTGGCATCGTTTGACTTGAAAAACTCAGATTGTTGCGTAAAACTCCTGAATCATTCCCAGCCCTAGAATTTCTTAATTATTGTCAAAAGCTCCAGAAATTGTGGTTAAAAGGGAGAATAGAGAAACTGTCTTTCTTTCCGAATTCCATCACAATGATGGTTCGTTTGGACTCAAGACTCATGGAAGATCCAACGCCTATTTTGGTTATGTTGCCAAACCTAAGGAATCTCGATTTAGATGGAGCTTATGAATGAAAAGAAATAATGTGCAGTGATAACAATTTCAGTCAATTAAGGTTCCTCCATCTTGAGTGTCTTTGGAATCTAGAGAGATGGCATTTAGCCACAAGTGCGATGCCTCTATTAGAGGTCTTTGTATCCGTAGTTGTCCAAAGCTGAATGAGAATTTCAAGAAGAATGAAAGATGTGAAGTTTGTCAAGCATATATGAAGTCTTTTTCAAGCATATATGAAGTCTTTTTTCATGATAGCAAAGGTAAATATCACTTGAAGACATTGACGTTGATGAAGTTGGGCTATCGAAACATCAATCAAGTTTCTCTTAATTGGTTCCAAGAGAACTTTTTTTTTGGGGGGGGAGCTGTTTAGCATGTCTCTTAAGAAATGGATCTATTATTATCCTTTCAGTTAGGGAATACTATAGAAATCTCTTACCTCCATCTTAATGGAGTTCTGCTGCATTATTATTGTAATTAATACTATCAGAAAAGAGATGATAGGTTGGACATGATTATTACAATAATATGAAAATGATTAAAACAAAAGAATGAAAAAGTAAAAAATAAAAAGCTTACCGAAGTGGGAAAAATACAATTATCTGATCGGAAATGACATTCCGGACTCAACGATGTAGTCAAACTCATCGAAGGTTGTTTTATTCCAATGTGGGTCCCATTTCTCAATATTAAAGTTTACCGAAGGGGGGCCAAAATACACCCGAAAGCCTCAGAAACCGAACAAAAGATCCTCCTAGACCAAACTCGATATTTCGAATCCAACAATGTCGTCAGAATTTTTGTTCGAGACATGCTTTCCAAGGACGTCAACTAAAATCAACTATTGACCCATTTTAGAGGCTAAATTTGCAAAGCTCTATATAATTGCACTGAACATCCCCCTAGCCTAATTTGACTGTTCTGGAGCTGATGGAACCGCTAGAATTTCGCTCCGAGGCCATTTATTAGGACTTTACCTAAAAATTCATTTATGATTATAATGTCTCATTTACCTCGAACGCTACATAGATGTCGAACGATTCACCCAACGATCGAACAATCCATGTCAATAATAGCCCAAGGTCACTATGAAAATGCTGAAACTGATAAAATATTCATGGAACCACATAAATAACCTTGAGGGTTATTACAATTTGGGATTAAACTACTAAAGGTAGGAAACTTTTTGGACCAAACTATTAACTGATGATATTCTATCATTTCACATAGTTTGAGAGCATTTTATTTACCCTTTTTTATTCAATTAATTGTTCCCCCTTTGTATATTTAACTTTTAGTTGTCCAATGAACTAAATATCTATCAATAAAAATATACTCCATAGATAATCTCATCATTATTTAATCCTCGTATTATGTAGTATTTCAGTTGCCGGCATCAAATGGTACTAAACAAATAAGTAATTATAATTGTTAGAATACATAGTTTCTATTGGTTGAGAAATCAATGCAATCACCATTCTATTTAAACAGCCAAATTTGTAACACCAAATAAATACTAGAAATTAAGATATAGTAATCGATTCTAATTTAAACATGAGAGTGTTAACCACTTTTACTATTATTGGATTTTTGGGGTATACTAGCTTTGTAAAGAGTGAACCAAATATGAAAGTTGTGAGCAATATTTGCAACGGTAATAAGTATGATACGAGTGGTCCATTTGCAAAAAGTTTGGCTTATGTTCTGGAAGCTTTACAAAATGAGACACCAATTAGTCAAGGATATGATTATTATGTAACATCTCCTTACCCTAATGATGCTTTAGCTTATGGCCATGGTACATGTAGTTCAAGTTTAACAAATTCAGATTGTGCTACTTGTGCAAATTATGCCAAATCTTACTTGATTACCGCTTGCGATCGTGGTATTGGAGCTCAAATTGAACTCGTTGATTGCTCGATGAGATACGAGCAATACTCATTCACATGAAAAATCATAGAGGAGTTTGATTTGTTTTGTTCGTCTAACGTGTTGAGCGTTTCGAGCTTACATCAGCTCTACTTGGACTTTTCGTTTACAATAAAGATTTGGATTGGACTGCATGGCATGGGGTTTTATTTCTTCTAAAGTTTTGAGTCATCTTAGTGTTGTTTAATTAGCATATGCTAAGGTTTTCTTGAATCTAAACTCTATGTTATGCTTGTTTAATTCTACGTTTTTATGTGATGTCTTTATCATGTATAGAGATTAATGGATCACTTTTTGTTTATGGTGGGGTTTCAAGTTCAAACTCCATATTAATGGAATAAACTTCTTATTTTATACTTTTTTGCTTTAATTTATCTTTTACACATTGATTTGATATCAAGTTTTAAAAAATAAATAAAAGATTTTTGAATCTTGTTATCTTAAATTAAATATATTAAAATATTTTTTAGTCTTGTTGTATTAATCCTGTAATAAATAAAGTTGAAATTAAAGAATTGTCAATCAAAAGAAAAAAAGACATTATTTTTTTAAATAGACAAAAAAATAAAGATTAAACAAATTAAAATGAAGAAAGCATTATATATTTATTTTAAAAAAATTATTGAATATATATAAATAATATTAATTTAGAACTCAATAACAATACATAAACTTCAAGTTAACAATACATAAACTTCAAATCCGATATCTCCCTCAATGTGAAGTCCTTAGTTATATCAATAAAATAACATTGTATGATCAGTACAGTTAATCATCAATTGCTTTCATTTGTGTGGATATTCCTCCTCTGGTAAGAATTATCCCAAGCAATAGGATTTATATCAAAGCAAGGAGATATATATTCTACCGGCTAACATATATGTTTTATACAATACTTGTTTAGTTGCATGTGTTCTGCATGTGTATATCATGTTAATTAAAAAAATATATTATAAAAATAATAATTAATATTACAATACGTGTGATATGTATTTGAATAATGAAAAATGAATACTATTATATCGATGTTTATTTTGAAGATAAACAACTTAAGTTGACATATTAATTACAATTATCTTATTCAAATCACGAAATGAAACAAAAAAAAATATTAATTAAAGAAAACTTGAAAATCGAATCAAAATTATGACAAAGTTGATAAAAAAAAACAAGTGAGATCATTGACGAAAAGGATTCTAGACAATTCCCTTTATAGAGGTGGAAGGATTCATAAATCAAAAAGAATTTGAAATTTTAATACTTCATTGATATTATTTTTTTCTTATTACTGCATTTTTTTAGGACACTTTTTTTTCTATGACATCCTTTCTTTAGTTGTGTAATTACTATTATACTGATTTAATTATGATACTAAATTATTCTGATTGGATTTGAGACATTCATTCCAAAAGGGATGAACCTAATGCGTATGCAATCATACATGAGGAGAAAAAATTACCAATATTAATTCTAGAAAATAAAAGAACTTACCCCAAATCTCCTATTAATCTAGAATTGAAGCTTGGTAGTCGTCTTACTATGTTCATAAGCTAAATTGGATAACACAAAACAACTCATCAAGAAAAAAATAATAAAAAAGCATTAAAGTTGACATATTTAACAAAGAAAAAAAATCAAAACATGTAAAAAACTCTAATAATAATTATCAAATGAATCAATCCAATGTCTAAAAGTAGGAAAAATTCTGACATACAAGTACGTAAAATAAGCAAAAAGCATGATCATTATCAATATAAGGCACAACAGATTTAAGTAAGACCAAGGAGTTTTCTTTAAACGTAAATTTCAAAACATTGATTTACCATAATTATCATAATAAATTTCATAATATTTATTACTTATTATTCTAACAGTTTAAAGTCAATGTAAAAATTAAAGTAAATTTTCTTCGCATAGAAATCCTTGTGTAATTCCTTCTACCTAACTTGCAAACATAGTTAACGAATTGTTCGCAAATCAAACTCAAGGATCAACCAACAACAATAATAATTTTTACCCTTCATTAAAAGATTTCATTTTAGATAAAATAGTCTTTTCACCATTTTTTCAATTATTATATTATTTTTTCGGAAAAATGATTAAAAACACCCTTGTACTATTAGAAATGATAGAAAATTCTCTCTGTTTATACTTTGGGCCATTATGCCCTTGTACTATCAAAATGGGTCAAAAATGCCCTTGTACTATCAGAAATGGGTCAAAAATGCCTCGAGTCCATTAGTGTCGTTTAAACCAAAATATTTTTGACCCATTTATGATAGTACAGGGGCATTTTTGACCCTTTTTGATAGTACAAGGACATAAATAGCCTAAAGTATAAGCGGAGGACATTTTTTATCCTTTTTAATAGTACAATGACATTGTTGACCCTTTTTCTAAACATATTGAGCTCCTAATAAAAAATATTATTTTTAAAGAATTTTTTTTATTTTTTTTAAAATCACATTAACTAATAAGAATGTAAGAAAATATTTTTTTTTCTTAATCTCATTTTATCAATTAAAATAGAACATCATATCCATGAAATAAATAACATATATTTATCCTACTTCAATTCGAGAAAAAAATTAATTTTTTTTGCTTTATTCTAATTACTATTTTTATTGTTATCTAAATAAAAATTATTGTTGGGTTTACTATAATCTTATATTTATTATATATATTATTTGTTATAGGGATACGATATTCTATATTATATATATTATTTGTTATAGGGATACGATATTTCTATTTTAATTGATAAAATGATATTAAGAAATTTCTTACATTTTTATTAGTTAATGTGATTTTAAAAAAATAAGAAAAAATACTTTAAAAATAATATTTTTGATTAGGAACACAATATGTTTAAAAAGAATATATAATATGTGAAACGGATAAAAAATGTCCTTTTACTATCAGAAATGGATTAAAAAACGCCCTGGTTTAAACGACACTAACGGACTCAGGGCATTTTTGACCCATTTCTGATAGGACAAGGGCATTCTGACCCTTTTGATAGTACAAGGGCATAAATGACCCAAAGTATAAAAGGAACGCATTTTTTATCCTTTCTGATAGTACAAGGACATTTTTGACCCTTTTTCCTTTTTTTATGATATTAATTATTAAATATAATAAACATAATAAAAAATTAAATAGAAAAAATTTCCTTATTATGCTTAAATTCTACATAAAGAATCATTTTCCAACTAAAATAGACTTGATCTAGCAAGAAAATAGTAAAAGAAAAACTTTCAAATTAATAATGACGAAAAAAAATAAAAAAAGAAGGAAACGTCTAACAAAAAAGTCCTAAAGAAATTTTCAAAAACAGTTCAAAATGATAGCTTGAGCAGAAAAGAAAATCTTCAAACAAAGCTTCAAAATAAATGAAGTCTGGGTTCTAATTAGTTATAGAATCTCTATATATAGAATCTTTATAAATAAATGATTGTCAAAATTATTTTTATAGTAAATTATTTACCTTTTTATAAGTTAATAATTAAATTTAATTTTTTCTACAATATTTATTATGAAACGAGGTATATATTTTGATCACGCGCAAAGCGTGAACAACAAGAATAGTACAACTATAAACAGAAAAACTGCTTAGTAAATTTAAAAGCACCTTTTAAAAATATCATGATAAGGCTCCTCCCGAAGAAAGAAGCCAGACAATTTATCCAACGTCATATTCACCCCTCATCAGCATAAATATGAATCTTCCTTAAATGTCAAAATTTCACTAAATATAGTTTGAATAAGGACTATTTAAGAAGCAAAATAGTTTAAAGAGAGAAATTTTAGCCGATTTTTAAAAATCAAATAACAAGAATTATTACCTCATTCAAATAAATAAAAATTTAATAGTTACAACCCGTGTTAACTTCATTCAATTTTCAAATTGGATTCAAGTTATTTGGTAATTTTTATTTATCTAAATTGCTGGAAAAAACACTATAAGAGTGTTTATTACTTAAGTCACAGGGGTCTTATTCTATTTACAAATCTATATTTTTAATTACAAAATTGTACATGTCCACTAATATTATTTTATTTTTTTATAATTTTAATACTTATTTTTTTTCTTGGGATTTGGTAAAGCTAATTTGTTTCTTTCCAATACTCCTTTATTTGACTATTTTTTTCTCTTGGGAGGAACACCCATCAATTCCCTGTTTTGTCTTTTTAGAAACCAATAGACAACCATTAACTTCTAACATACATTATTATTTTTCTTTTTCGGCTCTTCTTCTTCATTGTGGACATTGTTGAAATTTTTTTTTTTCATTCCACCTCTTCTTTGATGAGTGGCAGCCATAAATTAGCTTCTCACACACGCTATTTGTTTTTGTGTTCCGGCTCTTCGTCTTCATTTGTGAAAGGAAAGGAGAAAGCATCTAACGTCCCACATGACAGTGACTTTCAAGATGAGTTAACTCTTTTGAAACGACTCCGTCTAAATAAGGAGGGTAAAAGCTTTGTAGTTAAATCTAATGTATTTTTTAATTTTTAGTAGGCATCTGCTAACTTTTTGGTTATGATAATTTTTCTCTATTGAATTTTTTTTTTTTTAAATCTGTGGTCCGAAACAACCCGAACAAGGTTAAAGCATCCAATCCCACCAAAAGAAATGAAAAGATGTGGATAAGAAAAAAAGTATATCACAATGATTTTTTTGTTTTTAATTTTTTTTTGTTTTTGTCACGACCTCACCCCAGGGGCCGTGACTAGTGCCGGTTAGGCACTCAGACAACTACTAACCCGATAACCCAACTA
>JAPFFP010000080.1:3548261-3562998 GCA_026153255.1 Solanum medicagineum
CGGGCTGTTACATGGATCTAGCATTTTCGTCAAGATTGTTCATACTTTTAGAACATAGGTAGGTGATTTTTGTAACAAGGGTGCTCAACAATTGATATATATCAAAATATCTATATTTAACCTATATTCGAAAAAGTTTTCCAATGAAGAGTGTTCATCTGTCCACCTCTGGGTGCATGTATGGGAGCCTTCCTTATCTAATCATAATTATATTTTCTAACTTTAAGTGCACCCTTTGAACATATTATGTATGTATATACATGCTTCTGAGTGTTTATCTCTATCCCCCATTTTTCCAATTTGTATTCCAATCAAAAGTAGTATTCTTGAAGATGGTTGATGCCTTTGTATCATTTGCAGTTAAAAAATTGGGTGATTTCTCATACAACAAGTTTCGCTTCGAACGAGTCCTAGAGATGAAGTTAGATGGCTGACAAATGAGCTACTCTTCATGCAGTCTTTTCTCACAGATGCAGAACAAAAACAATAAGGAGATCAAAGAGTTCAACAATGGGTGTTTGAGATCAACTCTATTGCTAATGATGTCATTGCTCTACTTGACACTACAGCTTCGAGGCTGGTAAAAGTGTTAGTCGTCTCAAAGCTTACGCTTGTGTATGTAGGAAGGAGAAGAAATTCTACAATGTTACCAAAGAGATCCAATCACTCAAGCAACCATGGATATCTCCCGCAAGTGAGAGACTTATGGTATTACAAATATCGATAATAGTGCTGGAGAAGGGCCAAGTAATCAATCTGTCATGGTTACAACATTGAGAAGAACAACCTCATATGTGGATGACCAAAATTACATTTTTGTTGGACTTAAGGATGTTGTAGAGACATTGCTATATTGAACTTCTCAAAGTTGAGCCTCGTCGAAGCGTCTTCTCCATTTATGCCATGGGTGGATTAGGCAAGACCACTCTTTCGAGAAACCTCTACCATAGTCCTGATATACTCAATAGCTTCCCTACACGTGCTTGGATATATGTTTCTCAAGATTACAACACAACGGATCTCATCAGAAATACCATAAAATCCATCCAAGGTTGCACAAAGAAAACTCTAGATTGGTTGCAAAGGATGACAGAAAGAGATCTAGAAATTTACCTTCGTGATCTTTTAAAAGAACAAAAATACCTTGTGGTGGTTGATGATGTATGGCAGAAAGAAGCATGGGAGAGCTTGACAAGAGCATTCCCTGATATCAAGAATGGTAACAGAGTTATTATCACAATGCGCAAAGAGAATATCGCTGAAAGAGCAGACGACACAGGTTTTGTCCATAAACTTCATTTCCTAAGCCAAGAAGAAAGTTGGGATCTCTTTTGTAGGAAACTACTTGATGTTCGAGCAATAGCCTCCACAATGAAGAGGATTGAAGGATATGGTGGACAAGTGTGGAGGCTTACCTCTTGCTATTGTTATATTAAGTGGACTACTTTCCCATAAAAGGGGGCTAGATGAATGGAAAAAGGTGAAGGACCGCCTTTGGAAGAACATTATCGAAGATAAATATATTGAAATCTCCAACGTACTATCATTAAGCTACAATGATTTGTCAAGTGCGCTCAAGCAGTATTTTCTGTACTTTGGTATTTTTTCAGAAGACGAAGAGATCGAAGCTAAAAACATAATACGATTGTGGATGGCGGAGGGTTTCATACCAAATGAAGAAGAAAGAATGGAGGATGTCGTTGAAGGCTTCTTAAATGAGCTGATAAGACAAAGCTTGGTACAAGTGGTAAATACATTTTGGAAAAAAGTTACTCTATGTAGAATTCATGATTCACTTCGTGATCTTACCATATAAAAGGCATCGAAGGTAAACCTTTTTGATATTTATGATCCACGAAAGCACTCCCTGTCCACTTTATGTATCAGACATGCCATTCATAGTCTAGGAGAAAGGTACCTCTCGCTCGATCTTTCAAACTTGAAGTTGAGGTTAGTTATGTTCTTCGGTCAAGAAATTCATAGCACAAGTCTTACACAGTTGTGTAATGTGTTCCAACATCTATATGTGTTGTACTTACATATTGAAGGTGATATACATGATGCTATATGGAGTTTGTACCACCTCAAGTGCTTAAGATTGAGAATTAACCGTAGTACCCTTCCCTCCATCATTGGCAACCTCAAGAATTTACAAACACTTATTTTCAATAACTATGGACACTTAGTCGAACTACCACCGGAGACAACTGGCCTAATAAATCTAAGACATTTAGTTGTTGTGTATGCAAATCCTCTGAAATGTATTAGCAAACTCACAAATCTTCAAGTTCTTGAAGTTGTTTATTGTGATCAGTGGGAAGATGTTGACCCCGTTGATTTAGTCAATCTTCGAGAATTAAGGATGAGTGATAGTACCAAATCTTACTCCCTCAACAACATTAACAGCTTGAAAAACCTTAGCACTCTCCACTTGTGGTGTAAAGATAATGAACCATTTCCGTCGCTTCAATTTCTAATTTCTTGTCAAAAGCTCCAGAAATTATTGTTAAAAGGGCGAATAGAGAAACTGCCTCTGTTTCCAAATTCCATCACAATGATGCTTCCTTGGGACTCAAAACTGATGGAAGATCCAATGCCTATTTTGGGAATATTGCCAAACCTAAGGAATCTAGCTTTGCGTGGAGCTTATCACGAAAAAGAAATAATTTGCAGTGATAACAACTTCCGTCAACTCGAGTTCCTTAGTCTTGGTTATCTTCCAAACCTTGAAAGATGGCATTTAGCCAAAAAAGCAATGCCTATGATTGAGCAAGGGCGGCTCAAGCATATTAGTGGTCTAAGGCGAAAATCAACTATAAATTGAATTTAATATTTTTTCTAAAAAAAATTATAACCTATTATTACTAAAATAAAAAATTGAGGCCCTAAAATTTGGAGGCCTAAGGTGCTTGCCTTTTTTCTAACACTGTCGAGCCACCCTTAAACTCTCATATTATATCTATTTATGTGTGATTTAATTGTTTTCATTTGATTCAAGCATGTTGTTATATTCACTTTTTCTCGTGAAATATATCAAGTTTTTTTTGTATATTTATATACAAAGTGCATATGGATATAATTATCTAACAGTGGATTTCAAATACAAGCAAATACAAAAATTTTAACTATTGAAAAATATACCTATGTGTAATGTATTTAGTACTTGTCATTCAATTCAATATGAAAGCATATACTACATATTAATATCTTTCATTATAAAATACATAAGATATAAAATACAAAATAATGCAAATACATATGTCTAACCATTTAAGGGCTTTATAAATGTTAAAGTGTGTTTGATACTTACCTTTCAATTGAAAAATCACATGAATACAAATAACAAGAAGCAATACAATTGAATACATTGAATATTTTCCATAGTAATAAAATACAGGAAAAATTGAAAAATTGAAAAAAATATTCAAATCACAGTTAGTAAGCTAGAAGCCTTCTACAACAGATTATTGCAGTATGAAAAGAAAACTTAATTGAAATCAATTTTAGGTAGAAAATGAAAGTATAATTGATTTGATATGAAATTAGTAAAGAGAGAAAAGGTAAAGGGAGACAGAGAGATTGAATATGACTGGACATTTGCTTGATACATATGATAAGTGCATATATAATTAATATTTTGCTATAAATTGATAATATAACTATAAACAGTAATAAATTTAAACTATAGGTGAATATTTTAAATAATAATATATGTTTGCTGCGTAGTGTAGTTTTTCCATTACTTAATGCGGAGAGTTTGTCATGCACAAGTCATTTTTAATACCTAGAAAATGATTAAAAAATAGCACTTATCTTACAATTTGAGTTAAACAGGGGAAGCAAATGCTATTGATAATTAAAAAAAAAAAAAAAAGGCAGGTGGGGTACTTTTGCCAAGAACTTGAAGACAATTCACATTGATGAAGTTTGATTGAATAGATTCTATGTAGATGATTGGGCTACTAGAGGAGGACTTGTAAAAACTGATTTGGAGTCAAGCACCCTTTAGTGCTTCTTACAAATATTCCTGATTCCTATGTTGCTCGAGCTCTTCAAAAGTATCTGGGGGTGTGTGTTCGATTTGTCAAAAGTTGTGTATTTACGAAGAATCTGACATGGGTGCGACATTGAAAATGAAGAGTTCGCACAACTTAGCCTGATTCTCCATCTTCAACTTCTTGCAATTCCAATTCTGCATCTTGAAACAGCTTAGTTTTGTACCAAATTCTTATGAACAATGGAAGTAATTGATCTTTTCTCATACCATAAATATTTGTTTTTTTGTTTATCATTTTCTATAGTAGTTTGATTAATTAAATGATAATTTGCACATTGATTTCATTTTATATTAGAGTGAGGGGTGATGACTTTCATTTAATACTATAACATATAATCAAATTATATGGTCCATATAAGCGTATGAATCATGTGGCGAAAAGTTGTGAACAATGTGAAGTTGAAGAAGAATGGTAGTTTTTAGTTATTTAGGGCAGCGGTGTTATTGATAAGGATATAATGGTGTTATATCTGGTGTATAAAATGGAGAGAGGTGGTCAAGTAGAGATAATGGGAGGAATAATGATGTGTCATTAAGAATTTGATGTTAGGAATGACAAGATTAGGAATAATGAGGTTATTTCGGAGAAAGTGGAAGTGGCCTCTGTGGTAGACAAGATGTGAAAAGTGAAACTAAGATGATTTGACTTGTGTAGAGATGGTGTAACGACGCCCCAGTTAGGAGGTGCGAGAGGTTGGATTTAGGATTACACAAAAGGGTAGGGATAAAACGAAAAAATATTGGGGAGAAGTGATTAGATAGGATACGACACAACTTCATATCATCGAGGACATGACCTTAAATAGAAAAAAGTGGGATCCTCATATAATTAGGATAAAAGGTTAATAGGGAAGAATGTTATCTTGCCTTGTGAGGGTTTTAGGCTTGTCATAGATTTAGTCATGCTATTATCGTTGTGTTCTATTGCTTTTAAATTATTTTGCTGCTTTTATTGTTTCTTGTATAATTGACATTGTTTTTCATTTTAGCCACTATTATATGTATTGTTTTTCTTTGCACTTGGATGGATACATTTGAACTGAGGGGTTTTCAGAAACAACTAACCTTTCTATCTCCATTCGATAGTGGTAAGGTCCTTGTACATTTTACCCTCCTCGAACCTTACTTTGTGAAATTTCACTGAACATGGTATCATAAAGAACTTGATGTGGATGATAGTGTGTCATTTTTATTGTGTGTTTAAAGTACATGCGAAGCCAAAGAGGTTTAAAAGGTTGTGTTTCCTTGATGATTGAAGTGTTCAATTAGCAAAATCATGTGCAAAAGAATTCCCTTGATAATTCGAGTCAAGTATAAAGATCTCAATCATTCCATCTAATAATTATAGTCTATCCTATAGTTATTCACAAAATTTTCTCAAAAATGTTAACGTCAGTATCTGAAAAAAATATATAAAAAAAACAAAGGAAAATGTTGTAGCCACCATTAAAGTGCTTCTCCAAGTTCCAATGATTGTAATGTCTACTCTGTCTCGCACATAAGAAAATAAACAATTAGCACAAACTCATATCATGAACTAAACCATAAAAAATCATGACAAATCCAAAGAATCAATTTTAAAACCATATAAATGCACTCTAAAACAAAGAACATTTTCTATTCCCATCAAATGAATCTTCAAAAGATTATAACAAATAAAACAAAAACCAATCTTAAAGCCATGAACATATATTAAAAACTCACTAAGCAACCTTCCTTCTTGTTCTCATCTTCTTCTATTGTTTTTTCTTTAACTAATATGAATACCACCCAAAATCCCTTTAGTAAACTCTAAGACATGAAAAAGCACAACAATAGTTGATGTGGGCACACTCAATATAACAAGTGCAACCATGCCTAAAGCCAAGCTAGGCCTTGTATTCATCAACAAATGTTGTAATAATCCCATGGCTTCACAAATACTTGAATTATAATTTTCATAAAAGCTCTTCTCCCAATCCATCCATTCATCTGGTGGCTCGTAATTCCTCTCGATCATCTTCATGTCTCGAATCCTCTTTCTAAGAACAATCATGTTCTCATCCACATTCCTATCGTTATAATAGTTTTGATCATGTGCTTGATCTCTTCTCATAGCCAAAGTGGTCATTGTTCTTGTTGTATTTGTTGATGATCTTCTTCTTTGAGGAAAAAATGGTTTGGATGGAAGATGTGAGGGTGAAAGAATAGAAGAAGTTGATGATGATGCCATTTTTGATTTTGTGTATGTGTCCTTTGAGAAGATTATTTATCATTCGCAATATATGGTAAATAATATTCAGCTTCACTTATTTGAAAATTATACAAAAAGTATGACAAGTTAATGTAGGTAATGTAACAAAATATTTTTAAATATTTGACTCTTCAAACATAGGACGATCGAAAAGAATATTTTTTATTTCGAAATAATTAAACTTTAAAAAGATAGTAATTTATAACTATATGAATTTATATAATTTATTTGAGATCATAATTACAAATAATAATAATAATTTGCCTTAGGAAAGAAGGAATGAGGCAAAACCGTGTTGTGGAAGAAGAAACAGCCAATTTACATCACATGTACTTTGAGGATTTAGCGTGAAGTATATGGATTGCGTGCTTCGAAATGTATCAATTAATAAATATTAATTATTATTTTATTTATAATAATTATATATGTATATGTATATTTGTCGAATTGACTATGTATATTTGTCAAAATAATTACATATATGCAATTGGTATATATCTGCAATTGTATATCTGGCAAGAAATTATAAAAAGAGGAGAGAGGCGAGAGAGAGAGAGGAGGGGAAGAAAGGAGAGAGAAAATAGCAATAAAACCTAATTATACCAATAAAACCTTAACTATAATTATAAATTATAATTTTTTACAAACTAATTGTATTATATAAATACATATCATATGTTTGCTTAGTTATGTAAGTTTTCCTTTTTATTACCTCCCTCCATTTCATTTTACTTAGCTATACTAAAACTATACTATGTTTTATTTTTATAAATTAAGATAATTTTATTATGTTTATACTTTTTTAATATTAAATAATAGTAATCATTATAATAATAACAACACTAATAAGAATAAAAAAAATTCAAAATATTACTTATAAAACTAATATAATAAAATATACTTTTTTAAATAAATGTGTGAGGTCAAGGAATACCATGTTAACATTATTGGTAAAGTAATATAAAACTAAAGAAGTAAAATAATGTTTGCAACCACTTCCTTCGTTCCATGTTACTTGTCCACATTATTTAAAATAAATTTGCTAGTCAATTTACAAATTAACAATGTTACTTGTTCACATTACTTAAAATAAATATACTAGTCAATTTACGAATTAACATAGAATAATTTTTTTTAAAAAAAAATGAATTGAAAAAAACAAAAGAAATACTAAGTAATTAATGTTAGATAATAATTAAAGTGAATGTTTATTTAGTGATAACTTTTTTATTTAGTAACATTAGTAACTTTTTATTAAATTATGTTTTCACCTTTTTCTTTTCCTATTCTCATAAAAATAAAATAATATGAACATTACAAATTAAGAAAAAAAAGTATGAAAATAAAAAATAAATGAAAAATAAACGAAAAAAAGAAAAGAGACACAAAGCGTGATTCTCGCGAGAAAACCTAGCCGACGCTGTTCATTTTCCATTTTCCGGTGGCTGATGGTCACTGATTCAACTAGTCAACCCCCCATTGGGGTTGACTGTCCCAAAACCCCTAGGCTAAACTACGCTGATGTTCTTAAACATCCTAAAGCAGTGATTAAATCCACTCCGTCCAAACCCATTTCGTACCTTCATGGTGAGCCTCGTGTAGTGTGGGAGGAAGAGGAGGTAGAGCAAATGATTGTTAATGAGAACCTACAATATGCTGTTATTGGAAAATTCTAGCATGGTTGGCATGATATTCAAGATCTCAGAAAGCTAATACCTAAGCAATGTGATTTGAAAAAAGAATGTAATATTGGAGTACTTAGTAGTAGACATATTCTTATTAGAGCGTCCAACATGGAGGACTATGTTAATCTTCTTCCGAAGGCTGCTTTCTACCTCACTAGCAAGAATTGGACCTCGGCAATGAGAACCCTAAAATGGGATCCCATGTTTAATCCTGATAAGGAAACTTCGTTGGCAATTGTATGGATTTCATTCCCGTCATTGCCTCCCAATTCTTTTGGAGAAGACATAGTCTTGACAGTCTTCTCACTGGCTGTTGCTGTTGGGAAGCCTTTACAGGCGGATCTGGCAATAAAAAAATCAAACATGACCTAGTTTTTCCAGAGTCAACATGGAGGTGGATCTACGAAAAGACTTCCCAAAGCCCATTAATATTGGAGTTAGAAGGAGAACTGGGGAGGTCAAGGAAAAGTGGATCAAAATTAACTATGACTACGTTCCAAAGTACTGCAAGTCGTGCAAAATTCAAGGTCATAATGAACAACAATGTTATGTTCTTCATTCGAAATTGTATCCAAAGGATCCTCCAAAGGAAACAGAGGTGGAGGATGCGGGAAACAGCAAAGGAAGGTGAGGGGAAAGATAAGCAACAACCTGTTGGGGAGGGTAATGGCAAGACGTAAAAGGGGAGAAGGAATAACAACAAAGCTGGGAATGATGGCAAGGGGAAACAGACATGGGATCGTAGAGGTCTTATAAATCAGGCTCAAGGGGTGGTGACGACAAATAAGTTTGAAGCTCTTGAACATAAGAATGGGGAGACAATCATGGGAAAAGACAAAATCAAGGAGAATAGGGCTAATGAGACCACTACAAAAGCATGGGTGGTGGATAACTTTAAGGGTAACAAAGACAAGGAGGTTCAAGAGGGGAATGATGCACCAGCGATGGACAAAGACAGTAACCAAGATGCCAACAATATCCATGATGTTAGCAGTGCGAACAAAGATCAAGAAAGGGTAACTGTATCTAACAATCAAGCCTCAGTACAGAACGAGGGGCGAAATGAAATGGTGTCAGATGGGATTGACGAGCCTTCTGATATCAACAGTGAGGAAATTGTCCCATGAGATGGGAAACCAGAAGTAGAAGAGGACAGTATTGAGGAGAATATTAATCAGATAGCCATAAAGGGTGATTTATCACCCAGACAGGTAGATGGGCTGAAAAGTAAGACTAAAAAGTCTCAAAATATGATTCCCCTTCAAGTTAAGACAAGGAGTAATATGGATAGGGTTGCTAATTGTTCTTAATGATTGACAAGCTATTATTCTGGAATATTAGGTCTCTTAAGCCTTAAAAGGCCTTTGAGAGATTGTTATATCTTAATAATAGACATCAATATTCATTCATAGCTATCTTTGAGCCATTTCAGGATGAATCAGAACTAGCACACTATGCAAGAAAACTTAGGTTTCAAAATGTATACTGTAGTTCTTCTTTTAAAATATGGTTGTTTTGGAGTGATACGTGGAATAAAGAAGTTTTAGTGGATTAGGGGCAACAAGTTACAATTACTTTCAGTTTAGGGCCCAACAGTTTCGGGGTCACATCAGTTGATGCTAGGTGTAACAGTTTAGAAAGATTGGAGTTGTGGGACAGTATCCTTGATGTTTCAGCTTTGAATGAACTCCCTTGGCTAGTAGTAAGGGATTTTAATGTCATCTTAAATGAGGAAGAGAAACAAGGAAGGTTGCCATTCACCACTATGGAGGCTGTGGACTTTGCTAATTGATCAGATCTAGTGCTTTGGTTGAATTGAAGTTTATGGGTAGTTGCTTCACGTGGTAGAATGGGAGAATTCAAGATGATTGCATCTTTAAGAAGCTTGATAAGGTTCTAGTCAACCAAGATTTCTTGAGCATTTTCCCTTCATTTGAGGTTCATCATTTAATCAGGCAGGGGTTTGATCATGTCCTCCTCCATATCAAATGCGACTCACAAGAAGATCAGGTTTTCAAACCTTTCAGATTCCTTAGTTTTTATCTAAAACATCCTCAATTCAAATATGTTGTGGAGGATAATTGGTGAATAGATTTTAAAGGTCACCCTTTTGTGGAGTTTCATGCAAAACTAAAGAAAGTTAAAACTGCACTGGCAGCTTGGAGTAGGAACTCTTTTGGAAACATTTTCCAGAAAAGAGCTTCCCTGGAAGATGAGGTGAAAGTGAAGGAGATCCAGCTTGAAATAAATCCTTCTATGGAGAATATGGAGAAGCTTAACAAGGTTAATGCTGAGCTTAAAAGATATTGGCATCTGGAAAATGAGTTTTGGAGGCAAAAAGCTGGTATGAAATGGTTCAGTGAAGGTGATAGAAACACCAAATTCTTCCACTCATATGTCAGTGAAAGAAGGAAAAAGTTGAGGATTGATGAGATTCACACCATGGAAGGTGATCTCATCAACACAGGGGAGAATATTAGGGCTGAGGCTGCAAGATTCTTTGAAAAATAGTTTGAAAGGGAAGAGCTAGAAGATGATAAGGAAGTCCTTGAGTGCATTCCTTAACTGATTTCTAAGGAGGAGAATGTTGGCATACTTGTAATCTTCTATGGAGGAAATTTAAAAGGTGGTGTTTGATATAAAGAGGACAGCTCTGGTGGTCCGATGGGCTCACAAGGCTATTTTATCAGCACTGTTGGGATGTGGTGGGGGTGGTGTGGAGAGGATGATTAGAGCTTTTTTCAGTGGTCACCAGCTGCCTAGAATTATCACCTACACTAACTTGCTTCTTATTCCCAAAAAATACAGGGTAAGACATCTGGAAGATCTAAGACCAATCAGTCTGTATAACTTTGTTAATAAAATCTTTTCTAGGTTGCTCTTAGAGAGAATTAATAAGGTTGTTCCTAAGATCATTTTGAAAAATCAATCAGGGTTTGTGAAGGGGAGGAGCATTGCTGAAAATATTCTCTTGGCTCAAGAGATCATTAGGGATATTAACAGAAGGAGCAATCATCATAATGTTGTTGTTAAATTGGATATGGCCAAGGCTTATGATAGGATCTCTTGATTTTTCTTGATAAAGGTGCTCAAGAGATTTGGGTTTGCTGAATTTTTTATTGACATGGTGTGGAGATTGCTGAGCAATAACTGGTATACTGTTTTGGTAAATGGTCAGCCTTATGGGTTCTTTCAGTCTTCTAAAGGAGTCAAGCAGGGTGGCCCATTATCACCTATGTATTCATTATTGCTATTAAAGTCATGACTAGAAGGTTGAATAACTTATTTTTGGACAAGAAGTACATTGGCTATGGTATGCCTAAATGGAGTCCCAACATTAACCACTTGGCTTACGAAGATGATACCATCCTGTTTGGCTCTAGAGATGAGTATTCAGTTATTCAGATGATGAGAGCCATTAGTGGATATGATAGAGCTTCTGGCCAATTGGTGGATAAAACAAAAAGTTTCTTCTATCGACATGACAAAGCTCCAATTGGGATCACACACAGGCTGAGGAAACTCACTGGGATCAGAATTGGGAATTTTCCTTTCACATATTTGGGTTGTCCAGGCTTCTATGGGAGAAGGAGAGCTGCATATTTCGAAGATCTACTGAGGAAGGTTATAAGAAGAATCAGTTGTTGGCATAACAAGTTCATCTCTTATGGAGGTAAACAAATTGTCATTAATCATGTGCTTGGGTCAATTCCTACCTATCTACTCTCTGTGTTAAATCATCCTAAAATTGTTATTGATCAGTTACATAAAATATTTGCATCTTTCTTTTGGAGTAAGGTTAGGGGGGAGAGAGGAAAGCATTGGGTGAGGTGAGATGAACTTTGTTATCCATATAATGAGGGTGGCATAGGTTTCAAATCCTTACATGATATATCTAAGGCCTTTTTTGCCAAGCTATGGTGGAAGTTTAGAACAGAAGTGGACTCCTTATGGGGGACATTTTTATGGAATAAATACTGAAAGAAGCTCCATCCTTGCATAGCAGGGAGCAGAGGTGGTTCTTTCATTTGGAGAAGAATGATTGATCTGAGGGATGAAGTGGAGCATGAGATTTGGTGGCAAACTAAAAAGGGAAGTGTGAGCTTCTGGTTTGACATTTGGACAAAGTTGCGCCCTCTGTACTTTCTGGTTGACAACCCTAGAGAGGAGGAAACTGAGGTAAATGAATTCACCTTGGAGGGAAGGTGGAATACAAACAAGCTTACTGATATTCTTGATAAAGAGATAGTTGATCACATAATGACAACTATCAAGCCTGGGTTTCAACAGGACAACCCTGATGTTGCATGGTGGATGGTACAGGCCAATGGACAGTTCTCTACTAAATCAGCTTTTGACATTGTAAGAAAAAGAAGAGACCCCATTTAGTGGTTGGATATTGGTCCAAAACTTCCCATTTAAGATAAGTTTCTCTCAATAGAGGTTATGGAAAAGGAGAGTGGCTACATAAGACAAGCTGAAAAGAATGAAAAATTTTCATTAGCTTCCAGGTGCTACTGTTGTTAGAATGAGGAAGAGAAGAAACTTTGTCCCATTCTTTTCTAACAGCCCCTATTGTCTTAAGGCTTTGGAGGGAGTTTGCTACTTGTGCAGGAATCATTGTGGAGGGATCACACCTACAGCATCAGATTAGTAAATGGTGGAAGGATATTTCCCTAACAGAGTCTAGCCTATTCTAAAATCCATTCCTATGATTATAATGTGGATTTTATGGAAAAGGAGAAACTCAAGGAGATATGGTAAGGATATAACAGTTGAGACCATGGTATATCAATGTAACCAATTAATATAATATGTGACTCGAATGAAGTACCCATGGATATCTGCACCTAAGGATTGGAGAAGCATCTATAGGATACTTCAACAATACAAGGTCATTTTGTACCACTTACCAGTCAAATGGGATTTTCCTAGAGAGGATTGATTAAAGTGCAAGACAGATGCGGCTTGTAGGGGAAATCCTCGGCCTAGCTCCTATGCATTCTGCCTCAGGGACAACAGTGGTGATCTTAAGTATGCTGAGGTAGAAGAAATTGGATGCTACACTATTATGGAGGTTGAGACAGTGGTTGTTCTAAAGTGTCTCAAATAGTGCAGAGAGAAAGGAATTAGTAAAATCATGATTGAAACTGATTCTCTCAGTCTCAAAAAGATTGTCTGTGGGGAATGGAAGATCCCTTGGAAGGTCGTTAAATAGATTGAAGAAATCAAGGCTCTCATAACTAGTACGCAATCACAAACCAATCATATCTTCAGAGAGATCAAGGAGTTAGCAGATAAACTAGCAAATCATGCTTTTGAACAGGAAGGGATCGTACAATATCACTACTTTTCAAAGCTACCCACGATATGCAGAAAAATCATCAACATAGACAAGGGACAAATTTTCAAGGAAATAATAAGCACATGGCCGATCAGAACATAGGCGAAGGTATGAAAGAAACAAAAGTTGAGCAAAGAGGAAACATATACAAGTTCTTCAACTATCTACTATCAGGTACGTGGTACAGCTTACAAAACACTCCCCTGCTCAAAATGGACTGCGTGGTGGTGATGATGGTGCAGAATTGGTTTACATCGAAAGCATCACAACTTCATCTGGAAAGGCGAAATGAAATCAGGGGAGAGTTGAGGCCAACAGCACAACAAACCACAGAGATAAAGCTTACCCACAGATTCGAGATGCGATGCCATGCGCGTCGCTTGAAGACTCCAGCTGATCGAAATTGTTGAAACATCGGACGACCAGAGAAATGGAATGTTCGAGAAGCTCAGTTTAGGAAAGTGAATAAACAATGTAGAAGGTTCCTGATACTTTTTGCTAAGATGAGATGGGCTGGGCCACTTGACCCGTCTATCAGTTCTACATATCTAATTTTTTATTATTATCAATAAAAGGGCCCTGAGCCAAATTAATTTTAAAATGAAAAATAAACGTTACTGGTGCTAAATCAAAAGTATATATATTACTATTATTACTATCGTGTATGAGCCCAGAATGAGAAGGGTTTCATTAGCAAAATAAAAAGGGACAAAGGATGAGGACTTTAACAACAAATGAATTTTATTGAAGGTCACTCAAACGGCCTTTGGTTAATCAAAAGGAACAAAAAATGACGATAATCTGATGCCTTCTCGTGTAAAGTGGTATGACAAAGAGGAAAAAAATGAAGAGCAAATAGATCATGTAACGTTCAATGACAATAAGAAAAAAATGTTAATTGTATGTCACATTATATTTCGTGCGTCTCATTTTATGTGGCGCTCTTTGACTTGGCATAGTATTTAAGAAAAAAAGTGTTTTGAATTTTGTAGTCTAAAATCATTCTTTGATATTTGTGTAGCTAAGAATTATTTTTATTAAGGGTAAAAAGAGAATTTTAAAGGTAAATTGTTTCAATTTGAGTAACGTGACATTCTTTTTGGGATGGATCAAAATGGAAAAAGTACCACATAAAATAGAATGGAGGGAGTACTAGATATTGCTAATTTCACTTTTAAAATATATATTCTCACCCCCCCCCCCACCATCCAAAAAAAAAAAAGAAAAGAAAGGAACAACAGCTTTCAAACACTCTCTTTTCCTCCCCCTTTCCTGCCCTCACCTTCTCCCCCTTTTGTTTGCTGGGACAGGGAGAGGAAACTATATGGATGAGACCATATACAAAATTTGAGGAAGATCAGAAGTGATTTGGACTTATTTCACATACAAACGCATAACTAAAAATACCATATATATAT